>CM038794.1:44645834-44705237 GCA_021764765.1 Vicia sativa | reverse complement strand
CCTTCAAACAAATCATCATAGTCCTCCCGATACAAAGATCATAGGACCCACGTTGTGCTTCTCAGATACATGATCTTGACCCTCGATTGCCTCTCTGACGAAAAATGATGATAGTCCCTTGAATGTGCTAGGATACTTCCTACAAGTTGCTTTCGATGACCATCCGATGTCCCTTCGATGTCCATTTACATCCTACGAATGGGCTACCTACTAACTAATGGTGCGGTGGCTATTCTAAAGGAAGTAAATGCAACGACCAAATTAGTGGGTAATAAGTCTCTAGTTGCTCGCTCTACCAAATGCTTTTCACACCACACACTCTTTTCAAAATTCAAATTCTTTTCAAAACAAAACATTTCCGAACACTTTGTATACACTCCTACATGAGTCATTACAAAGTCAAAAATGCCTTTTTCAAAACATCTTTGTCAAACACCGAGAAAGCAATTTTAAAAAGTGATCTAGAGCAACTAAGAGCCGTAGTGATAACTACGGATGGAAAGGTGCTAATACCTTCCCTTTTCATAACCATTCTCCCGAACTCGAGAATCTAAAAGGTCTTTTTACATTACTACCTTCCCTAATTGGATAAAAATAAAAGTCGGTGGCGACTCTTGCTATCCGCACATTTGGATACAAAAATCCTCTGAGAAGTTAGTTCACCGTATCACGGGTTTTCCGGTGAAGGCGCAAGAATTTGCACAAGAGATGGGTTTTAAGTTACTTACATCAACTACTATGTTCAAGAAAATGGTCAAGTAAAGCGACCAATAAGGTGATAATAGGGTTGATAAAGAAACATGTGGGCGAAAGCCAAAGAATTGGCACAAACTTTGGATCAAGCTTTATGGGCATGTCGTCTCCTAAAGAAGAAACAACTACTACTCTTTGACTCACATTTGGACATGATGCAGTCTTGCCGGTTGAAATACATTTGATGGTTAGAATCCAAAGACAAAATGAGATCCCCGCTGACCAATATTGGGAGATGATGATGAATGAATTAGTAGATGTAGATGAAGCCAGGCTACATGCTTTAGAAATTTTGAGAAGACAAAAAAAAGAGTAGTCGAGCATACAACAAAAGAGTTAAAAGTAAAACATTTCTCAACTAATGATTTGGTTTGGAAAGTCATATTACCCATGGATAAAAAGAATAAATCTTTAGGGAAATGGTCACCCCATTGGAGGGCCCTTTAGGTGTCTTGAAAACTTTTTCAAATAATGCTTATGAAATAGAGGAATTAGTGAAGATAGAAGAATTTTGAAGGTGAATGCAAAATACCTAAAAAGTATAAACCATGCTTGCAAGAGGTTGAATTACTACGAATAATAGAAGTAAAACAAATAATAAAAGTCAAAATGGCACCATATAAGCGCCAAAATGGCTCTATTCGAGTTACAAAAATACGTAGCAAATATCCTTAACAATAAAGGCACTAGGAGAATACATTCAACGAAAAAATCGAAAATGAGGATTTCGTTTCAACTTAGCTTGCTCTTACACAAGTTGATCTTGCATTGGGTAGCATCTTGACACTTTCGAGCCTTAATCTCCTCGTTAATTCGTTCATTACCCTCCATTTGAAGAATTTTTGAAACAAGAACTTCAAGCTCTTTGTCATCAGGTCTTGAGAGTTGCTTGCTCATTTCGAGCACCCTCAATTTTCTTTTAAAGCTCCTCAATATGAGACTCCCGAACAAGATAGATTGAGCCAAAACATCATGCTTGTCTTTAGTTTGAATTTGAGTGTGCTCCAATGCTTTTGCTTCTTGAAAGCTTTGAAGTTTGGTCATAAGCTTGAACAAAGCCTCCTTAGTTCGAATCTTGGCATCGATGTCGTCTTGCTAGTATATTCACCGCTAACTTCATTAAGCAAAATTGCAGATCATATATAGTTTCGCTACTTGAGGGCGGATGTCGAGATCGATCTCGAGTGAGCAACTTCATAGAATAATAGGTGTGACATTTTCTTCTAATAGTGAAAATATCACCTCAAGGATAGTTTTGTTAACTTGTTGAAGAAGTTGGTCAATGTAAGTAAGAGAAGCATTATCTTTAGTTTGCTCGAACCCTCGGTTGGTTTACGGAGGAAGAATCCCGTTGTGCTAGCATTAATTTTATGTATTTCAAGGATTGTTCCTTTCAATTCTTCTTTTTGTTCTTCATCGAGATGGAGGGTCTTGGTTTATTGTTGAGCGTGCTCGGTGAAACGGATATCTACTTCCTCTTGCATTACTTTGTCATCTTCACCCTCTATAAAGTAGTGGCTCACAGTATGCGCTTCACTTTCCTCCTCTGATTGCGTAGCAAAGTGAACCCTTCTAGGAGAAGAGTCACTAGGAATTTCAATCACAGGAGTTTCGAGCGTTACGTTTGGTTCGCCAGCTACAGGGACTTCTTTTGAAGGAGGCGAAGTTTCTTGTTGATCTAGGGCTTCGACAGTCCCTGCAGGAGTTGCAGCAGTAGATGAGCCCTTGTTTAGGGAAGCCTCGTTAAAGCTCTCTGGTGGAGAAGAAGTGTCAGGTTTTGAAGCTTGGCCCGAGGCGGGGAGGATCGAGAGGAACGAAGGGACACTCGCATGTGAATGAATGGTTAGCATAAAGGAGGTTCACATAGGCATAATCTCAAAAGTATTAAGTGAATTTAACTTTTGTTTGTCGAGATGCATTGCTACCAATGCGCTCAAATCACATTTTTGAGGACCGAGACTTCAAGGTACTTTAGATTTTGATTTGAGAGCGGTTGCATTTATTTTGCTACCGTAAGGGTTGATAGGTGGGAACCTTCGCTGCACTTCTTGGCTTTCTTCTTCTTTTAGTTTGAGTGAGAAACGTCTTCCTCTTTTCGATTCATTATCGAATGGTCACCATCGCGTCTTCGCTTTCTTAGGAGACTGGGGGTAATCCACCATCCGAAAAATGGAAAGAAATGATTAGTCAATTAAAAGAGTAACTTCGACAAGGAAAAGGAGTTAATAAAGTATTACCTTTTTCTTTTCTTTTTGAGAGTCATTTTCTTGCTCGGCAGTAGAGGATGTTCGGGTGACGGTGGTGGTTTTGAAGTAGAGTTGAGCTTGCCTTGGATGACTTTATCCTTCTTCAACGCTTTCGATCAACAAAAGGAGTATGAAATAGTCAAGGTTAAAACGAAGTTTAAAAAGAATAAAGGAATGCGAATTTCTTGCCCGCACCTTCATGTTTTGAGACGTAAGAGACATTGCTAACAAGTCATGCGAAGGTGCCCCGAAATTGTCTAAATCACATTTAGCCCACTACCCTTTGGGCAAGTTTTTGGCATCATTTTCATATTTATGAAAGGTGTTCCCACAAACAAACCACCCAGGATATGGGGGGGGGGGGGAAAGGCCAAAGCCAATTCTGAAGTAGGTAGGTTAGGAAACCTTGGTGGTTGATGTTTAAAAGCCCACCAATACCTATCTTCGTGTTTTACAAAAGGAGGAAATCGAATTTTGAAAGTTGTTTTTAAATTTTTCCTCTAAAGTTTGTGTTGTTTCGAAAAAGTTTGATGCAGTTCATGGGATTATAGATTTCGAATATTTCGAACGTCAATTTCCTTGACATGAGTAAATCTACGCTTTTGACATGCTCCGCACAAGGAAAAGTCGTCGATGTTGTTGGATTTGAAGAGCAACATGTTATTTGAATAATAAGCTGTCCACTAGTTATAAAAGTCTTTTGTCATGTAAAAGGAGGGATTGAAGAAGATCAATGAAAAGTCAGCAAAACCAGCATAGCGTTGTTGGCAAGTTTTAACTTCCTTAAAAGAGTAAGGTACTCCGCTATACATATCTCCTTTTTCTATTGAAGAGGTTCGGCAAAATTTGGTATAGTCCGAATTGACAGCTACTTAATTTAGGCGATAGGAAAGGATGCACGCTTGACTTTTCACAGATGTAATCCTAGAAATTATAAGTCTGGGGTTCAAAAAGGAACACCAGATATTCCTAATTACTTCTTCCTCTATAGCTTGTTCGAGGGGCATAGTAAACCAGGTTGGACCATAACTTCGAGTGGTAAAAGGGGCCATCGAAGGATCAAACCTATGCCTTTTCGAGAAAATCATCATGTAGTTGATGAAACATGTTTTGAAGCTTTCTCTTCATCGTTTGGGTTAGTTTAAACTCGGTGCCCTCAATGCTTCAATTAACAACATCACGGTGCTCTTGATTACCCCATAGGTTGAAAGACATGGTTCGAATGTCGCGTTCAACCAAAGTTGAAGTATCCAAAAAGGACTAGCAAGAAGCAGATTAGTGCCATCGTCGTAGGTTTTTAGTTTTGAAACCGCAGCACCTATACTTTCGTATATACTTGCTAGAAATAGTTCACTGATGCACACTCTTCGACTGTGGTGAAGCTGATTCTCAAGAGTAATGAATCGCTAGCAACTTGTAGAGACTTGCTGCAGAAAACGTATTTTGATAACCACAAAGCTAGGAAAGCTATATGTTCGATATCGAGACTTCCTCTTGAAAGTGGTAGAGATTGATGTATTTTGAAAACCGGCATTTTGACATCAAAATCGATGAGGTTGTCTGGCCTCATTTGATCAAATGTTTCCCAATAGGAGAAAGCCCAAGAATAGCACAATGTCAAAAAGGTGGGTGTTAAAATCCCACAAGGAAGATGGAAAGTGTTATGGTACTATCCCAAAATACAAAGAGGCTAGCAAGAAAGGTGGCTATAACTAAACCCCAGTTTTGACATTCGAATAAGACTCAAAATGCCTAGGTTTTCCCATTCTTGGGATTTCTTATTTTCTATCTTTGATAACCAATCTTGATATAGTTGGTCTGATGTAGGACACGAACGAAAGGGTGTGAAATTCCCTATAACATAGTCTATATTGAAGACTTCCCTAATGGGTTTTGACGTTTCTATTTCACACGATTTTTCCTTTAGGGTTTTGGACGTTTTTACCACCGATTCATCTTCCTTAGTTTTCAAAGGGACAAAATTATTGATAATGGGTTTAGTTTTAGAATAAACGGGAAAAACCCCTTTGTTTTTTTCCAGGCGATCAATGGAGATTAAAGGGCCCATAACCCCTAGGGTTTTATCAAGAACGATGGTTGGAATAATTACCTGGGAAGCATAGATGGCCTTCTGTTTTTGAGAAAGTTTGGGAGTTGTTATAAACTCCTGATTATCGAGGTTGATGATCTTGCTTAATGGGGTGTGACTAGAGGAAGGAGCATGCTTGGATTTTCCAGATTTCTTGAATGCAGGTGATAGCGCTCAAGGAGAAGACATTTTGGGAGATCAAAGGTTTTTTCCGAAACAAGGAAAATGGGTTGTTTGAAGATTGAAAGGGTTTGGAAAAGTTTGGATTCTAGAAGATGAAGTGCTTTTATAGCATTCCTTAGCGGTTTAAAAGTTTTTGACCTTTGGGAAAAGGTGGAGTACGGTAGCTTTCTCATTGGAAAGAAAAAGGTGGATTTTTGAAGTTCCTAGGAAGTGACGTTTTTCCGCTAATTATTAGCTATAACGCTATGATTGCACGCTTAGGCATGATGATTGGATGTTTTGCGAGAAAGTTGGTTGATGGTTGTGACATATGCAGATAGTCATCATGAGTTTTGGTATCTCGAAATTGCATGAGTAATTAAAAACGAGTATTTCTTCATATCCGAAATACACGCTTTGAGGGCAATTTGTTAGCTGGAAATTTTGAATAAAAGGATATTTTGATGTCAAAGAGATATTTCGATAAAAGTCTAAAAAGTTGAGACAAGTTGGCATTAGTAATGAATATTGGTTAAAGCAATAGAACCATTATTCTAAAAGGCTTTTCGATTTTAGTAAAATTGATGGGTTTCGATCCGCATCTTTATGTTTAAATATAAAGAGCTTTTTGTGCAAAAGCTGAAGTAGTCCAGGGGAATTACTTATGATTCGAATCAAAGGAGACAGGAAAATACTTCGCTGGTGTAAGATTCGAATTTCAAATAAAGGCGCCATTTGTAGAGGCGCTGGAAGCCAGAGAGAGCAGTACATGCTTGAATGTGGCATAAATGTAGAGCAAGACCGTTAGGGTAAAATGTTATAAATAGGTGTTCTAATGTTAGAATTTGGGTGTTCACTTGTACTAAAAATCTCAAATACTCAAACTACCGTGATATAGGGAAACGAGTGGAAGATAACATGTACGTATTGAACATCATGTCTTTTCATAATTTAAATTCAAGTCTTTTTTACATTCCTTGTATCTAAACAAATTGTCTTTATTCTTGAATCCTTTTGTCTTCCTTATGTTTCGTTGTAAATCTTTACATTTCGTAAGATTTTAAAATTCATCTAAACACTTTATTTTTTCGTAAACTTTACTTTATTCGTTGTTCTTTCATCTAAACACTTTACATTTCTAGAAACCTTTACATTTTCAGACACTCTTTGTTTTGCATTCAATTGTCAAGTTTCAAGTTTAAATCAAGTCTTCTTACGCATTCACCAATATATTTTCTTAGATAGTTTTAGAGATCTTTAAGAGCTTTACATTCTACATCAACACACAATATAAACTCATAAAATAACGAACATGAATATGAAAATGAATTATGACACATGTATCCTAGGATCAATCTAGTCGATCCTGCAAGTAACCAGAAATTGGAGGACTAGCGGTTGTTTACTAGAAATCATTGTAAACAATGATGCAAGAACAATCGTAAATTTTACAGCACCAAAGGGGATTCTAATGAGTTAGGGTGTATTATTGTTGGCTAACTAATAATTAAACTACAATTTGACCAAAAATGCTAGAAATAGAACCGTGAATAAATTGATCAACTTAGATTTAATCCTAAAAGAACAATATCTTAAAGAATGAAATCCTAAGCAAAAAGTATAATCTCTAACTAGATATAACATTCTAAAACTTAATCAAATAAAGGAAGTAAAAAGATGATAAAAAGAATGGATTCATTAAAATAAATAACATCTTAAAGAGGATAAATTTAAAGAGAGCTAAAAGTCCTAAGAAAACAGAGCTCCTAAGAAATATAAAAAAGGTTTCTAAAATATTTAATTTAAATAAAAAACTCTGCCATGGGTGCATGGATGAAAAAATGGCGAGAATTTGAAACTGGAGCATTGGGTTTAGGGCTTATAGGTCCAATGTTTATTGCTAATAGTCGAGGGATGAGATAACACTATTAATGGAGTTAAAGAAGTAAAAATGGCCCGGGCCTTTGAACCACCCAAGAAGCACTCATCAAGGGAGGAACAGAGCGAAGAATTAACATGTCACCCTTCTCTATTGTACATGACACCCTACAAGGGTATGAAAAGACTAAATTGTCCAAAACTCAAAATTCCAAATTTTCAATACCACAGTTTTTGAAATTCACTAACGATCTGGAATTTCGTGAAACAATAAAGATTCTATTGATAGGACTGATCGGGGAATCATTAATGGCCTCGAACTAGAATTATACTGGCGGTTGGAAGTGAGATGGGAGGGTACTGCAAGATACTTTGATGCCAAAGTAAGAATCGAGGAAGAATACAAGTAGAGCAAGTGATGAGTGTCACAGTCGATTCATGGCTAACTTTGGCATACACACAAACCTATCAAGATACGCATGAATATTATGAACAATGCCTCGAATGTCTCGGGAGACGGGTTCCAGAACTAGAAGCCCTTAAAAATGTTTAAATATCCCGAACATGCACATGAAGGTCTCGTGGAGAAACCCCGAACCCGACCTCGTCGTAAATATATGAATTTTACGGTGAAGAGCCTCCCTTTAAATGTGAAATTTGCCTTAAACTGGGAAAAAACAGGGAGAACAAGGTGAAGCTTACTTGGGTTGGCTAAATTCAAAGTCTGGAACGGCGGTTGCGGAAGCTTTGGAGGAATATAGTCTGAAGGGGCATAACACTGAGGGAGAGAGCAAAGTGCAGAACACTATAAATGAACCCTCAAACTCTATTTATAAACCCTGCACGAAAGACGAAACGTCGCACAAGGTAACATGTCAGCATTTCGCCTTTCCGCCACCTATACGCCTAGGTCATGATGACCCCTACTTCCTAGGCCATCATTTCACATTGAATGCAACGCCACGTGGTCCCAAGGAAGATCTTCGACCATCTAGCCACCTCCCCGTAGCTCGAGGAACGCAAGATTCCCCTTTGTGGGCACATTGCTACTTATGACCAAAAAGTATATCCAGCATCTCACATCGAACAGATAGTACGATCATATCGTCGTCGTAATGGTTCCAAAACCATGAACAAAGACTTGTGGAGAAGTGTCCCTAGACAACCACGACCCCCACGTGCGAGACCTCAAAGTCATAGCTCATCCACTGTGAGCAATGACTTATATACTCTCTCTCCATCAACTTATCTTGTACATAATTTTTGACTTCGTGACATGGAGAATCGTGAGTAAGAGCAATCTTCATAGCATCTAAGATACAATATTTGTTTAGAAGATTCCTTTCTAAATGAAATGTATGTATTGCAAGGTCAAATATTTATCTTAAAGTACAAAACATATGTATATAAAAGACATAAACATAACACTACTTACGAGCACCAAAATTGCATTATGGACTCATGTAGTTCCTCATCTCCCATCATAAATTCATTTAATGAAGTCTTTTGGATGTTTCTAGGTTTTGTGTTCGTTATGGCTTGCACTTGAGAGAATCCCGCCTTGTAATTCGTGGCGGTCACTATGGCCTTGCATGTGAGAGGTGTGATAGTCGTCACACCTTGTTGGGCTTGTGAGAAGCGTGTCTTCATGGGATGGGCTTGTGTGCTTGTTTCATTTCTTTTCATCATGCCTTTACCTCTAATTTTGATATCACACCCCATGCTATTCATTTTTCTCTTTTTGTGGTTTTAAGCTCGATTCTTCTCCATTTCTACGACTTTCTTTATACATGCCTTATAAATAACAAATATCTGAAGACATAGAAAATACCGGCATAATATGAATAAAGAGTATCTTAATTAAAATAAAATAAGGACATAATTTATGTAAATTGAGTCAAATATACGATACATTTTCGGCTTATCATTTTCGCACTTAAAACATAATCCACTCAGAAAAATCTACTGGTTTCAGAAGCAAGTCCTTCTATTCCTTCACCAGAAATAACCCACATAAGGCTTCCATCTGACACCTTCTAAATATTCCAAATACCTTATATTATTAAGCCTTTCACCTAACTTTGTTTGTCACCCAACCTTTTCTTTATCTCATGGAACAATTTAAGAAAAATGCTACTCATCGCCATCATACCATGGAAAGATCTTCATTATGCATGAGTCCTGAGAAAATAGATTCCATATGGATTTGTTTCAGAATATGGATGAAGATTAACTATGATGTCATGAGAATCATCTATCATCAAGAAATTGAAAAGATATTTGAAGAATGGAGACCTTTTCAAACATTCCCTTGGGATTACTTGCTCTAGAGATTTATGACTCTAAAATCGTGCATCAAGATGTTATCTATGGTGATTCCTCAGAAAAGGATGTTGATGATGCTACTGCTTCAAGGTTCAAAATGACACTGGATGTGGGACAATCATCTGGCTCAAAGGATAAACAAGTCGGGAATGTTGAAGACCAACCAACTTGGCTAAAGGCTGTTATAGAAAAACAACAGGAAGAAAATTGTCTCACCCATCAACGCTTAGATATCCATGATGTAAGGATTGAAGCTCAAGCAACTTCCTTCAAGGAACCGGATGTAGTGATGAAGTTTATGGCAAATTTTGACAAGAAGGATGATGCTTATATTTCTTAGCAATTTGTATTAGAACTTAAGAATAATTTTCTTTTGTTTCTAAAACAATTGTATCTTTATCCTTTTGGTTTCAATGAAAATATATTTTTATACATTAATTTTTTTAATTTTTGACAAAAGGGGAGAAAGAGTATATGATTTTGATAATACTTAATTGTTGGTGTAAGCCCTAGAGGCCAATACCTTTTGGTACTTGTATCGAATTATTTATTAAATAATAAAAGGCTTTTCTTTATTATGTTTTCTTTTTTGAAATAATAAAGTCCCTAGAATAGTTAGTTTGTTTAATGCAATGTTAAGTGTGACTTAATCATGAGATCTATTAAACATAAGGACACTATTCTTAAAGTATCCATAATCGAGCTTTATTGTGAAGTGGGATAACATTAAAGCATTAAGATTATTATGAAGATAGACTGATGATCGCATCTCGTGGATCATGGATAAGGAGTTATCAAGTCTTGACATAGGTATAAATATTAGGAGTAATATTTATCTTGGATTGACCTCTATGAGAGTACTACATAGAATGTTATGCAAAGTGTCATAAGTTATTCTCATGGTGATAAGTGGTGCATACCACCGACTGAAACCACTATGGACCCTAGATGTAGAGTCAAGTGCTTTATTGTCGATCAAACGTTGTCCGTGAATGGATGATCATAAAGACATTGATGGGTACTTCACAAGCATCCGAGGGACATGAGTGACCTAGATGGAATTTGCCCATCCTGCATAACGGATAAATGTCGAGGGCCCAATATTGAACCGGACAAGGATGACACGGTATATGCCTTGTGTTCAATATAGACATAAGGCAAAAGGGTAATTATACACACAAGTATTATCACGGAAAGTTTGTCGATCACATGACATTTTCGTGACTTAGGTATGATGATGTGTTGCTAGATACCGCTCACTTTATTATGTTAAATATGATTTAATATAATTGCCAACGTCGCGAAACCTCTGAGGTCACACAAGAGGACAGATTAATGAGAGATAGTGAAAATAAGGAACATCGTAGGGTACGGTGTACTTAAATGGAATACGGAAGTGGAATACGGAATATGGTAAGGTACCACATGTTAAGTGATACACGATACATCATAATGTATGATTTTGTGTGCTTTATTGGGCTTTTGGTTTATAGCCTTTGTTGGGCTTTTAAGCTTGTAGCCCACACTTGTGGTCTTATAAATAGGACCCTTGTTATGAAGCTTGACACTTGATGAAAATTCGGTCCCGAATCCGCCGAGATTCCGTTCACTCTCTCACTCAAAGTTTTCGCTTCGTGAGCGCATGTGATCGGAAGCAAGTTGTTCGTGTGGACTGAGTAGACATTGTTCTTCATCAACGTCGTGATCACAACGCCGTAAACCGAATCACCACAAGAGGTAAAAATTCTATCACTGACCATGTCCATTCGTAAGGATCACAAAGGAAAATCGAATTTCCGCTGCAATTTTAAGAGGCGATTTTCCTTCATTAATCTCATATCTCAAACCCAAACATGATATAATGTTTTTGCTGCTAATAATATATTTGATGTTTGACTCGGGAACTTTGCAAAAGTTCATTGGTTTTCATAGATAGGTTAATTGGCTATCAGAAGATTATCATCTGCCCACCTGAAGATCAAGATAAAGATCAAGATACACGAAGAATGATTTGATGAGATAAGAATCTGGGAAAGTAACCAAAAGATCAATATGCATGAAGAAGCTCTAATGAGCTAAGCATCTATGAACATGTATTTGTTAGAAGTTGTGAACCTAAAACAAATCATGAACCGAAAATGTAATTTGGTCAAAAGGCTCTGACTAAGTTAAAAGTTGAAATAGACGTTGATACACCTATTTTCAAAAGGAGTGAACTTCGTGAAAATATGGTTAAATCAAGCTATGATAATCCTAATGTTCAAAAAGTTGTGACCTAACTGAAAGTAAAAAAATAGTGTGCTGATATACCTATTGTTCAGAAGGAGTGAACTTTGTGAAAATATGGTTACATAAAACTCAAATTCCTCGCTCAAAAATTGTGAACTTTATGAAAGTAAGAAAATTGTATGTTGAGAATACCTATTGTTCAAAGTTATGAACTTTATGAAAATATGGTAACTAGACTTTGTTTCTTCAGAATTTTTGAACTGTCTGGAAGCTTAAAAAAGATGTTATGTTATTGTGCATCATTTTAGAAGTTGTGAACTATCTGAAAGAATGGTAATGTGTGTGTTGGAAACGTTTGATTCACTATCACAAGACTGCTTCGAAGTTGTTAGCTATCTGAAAGTGTTTGTAACCAGGTTACAGATTATCATATTCTGATACTTCAGAAGTTATAAACCTCCTGAAAGTATAGTAACTCTATTATCAATTAAGTTGCATCATAGGTTATGAACTATCCGAAGACATGTTCAAAAGACATGGTCTAAGACATGTTCGGAAGACATGGTCTAAGACATACATGTTCTAAAGGCACGCTTTAAAGACATGTTCTAAGACATGTTTTGAGATATGGTCAGAAGAAATGTTCAAAAGACATGGTCACTCAAGAAATGGTTCAGGTGGTGAACTCTCTAATGGCATGATAATGTGCGCCTTCTCGTGGCATAATTATAGTTTTTGGAAGAACCACGTATTAGTTTTGATGTTTGATGCAAGTCATCAAGACAGTAACTAAACATGTTCTAATGCCTCATAGTGTTCTGATAGCAATCCAGGTTCTGAGATAAAGACCAGGTATTTCTAGTCAGACGCCAATGAGCCTTAAATGGAGAAGTATTCCTTCTCTATGTTACTCTGTGTAGTGCAAAATTCATTATGTGAGTCTTGGGCTCAGGGGGGGGGGACTCTGAATAAGCTTTAACGAAATTTTGAGTATTAACAGATTCAGAGGGAGCCGACTAGCTATATTGAATTTGTGTTCCATGGTGATTACACTATATGAGTTGTTCTATCAAAGTACATGGTTTTTTCATCATCAGAAAAGGGATATTGAGAGAACAAAGTTGGTTACACATAAACAAAGTTGTTTCTACATCTGGCCTTATGTTTTGACGATAACGTTACATGTTATCTTTAAGAACAATTGTGTACTCTAACATGTTTTTTTCTAGTTTGTGGTTTATGTCATATAGGTTCTGACTTTGGTAAGAAGGCTTGTGACACCATCAGTTCAACTCGACACTGGGTACCTTTGGTGTGTTACAAAGTTAAGTCAAGATTAAGGAATGCTTCTTATGCAACGGTTCTAAGAAACATTAGTAAAAGAGCTTCTGATCGTGACTTACTCAAGGAAGCATTGAAGGCCTTCTAAAGCTTTACTTCTATTGCTCCAAGTTCTGAAGATGTTGAAGACAAAGTTTCAGCTTAACAAAGTTATGAAGATCTAAATGCATGCTTTTGAAGACCAAGTGTTGTAGACTGAGTAGGCAAGAGTTCTCTGAACCATACCTTTGTTAAGGTTCTAAAGACTTAGGTTCTAGAAGATATTAATTTTGATCCTTCTACAACATACTTCATCAACAAATATATCATAAGTATTTGAAGACATAGAAGACAAAGATCAAGACTAAGGGATTGTGTGTGATGGTGAGTATAAAAGTACAAATGTACATTGCGACCTTTACTTTCTAAAGTGGCGCAAGGATATGCCTTTTTGTACTATTATCTACCAGTTTTACCATGACTGCTAAGAACAATACAACAATATTGTATTTCCTATTCTATCCTCCAATGGATCTCTTCTTTTTAGCTATAAAATAAGTACTTGGAAGAATTTGAAATTAACGAATTAGTTTAACAAAACTACACTAAACTGCTGTGCAAAAACTCTACAGAGAAATCTTTTGTATAGTTTTGTAAATAAGCAAGTAGTTGTTGCTCATATCTTGCTATCAACACTTTGTGTTGCTATACTTAGACATTGTGTAATCTGCTTTGTAGAAGCATCTTGTAAACACAAACACTTGTATTCAACTGTTGAGTTGATTTATCCTTGAGTGACCGACTGAAGGTCTGGATACTCAAGAAGACTCTGGCTGCGATCATAGTGGTTTGGAATAGGGATCATCAAACTTATTAGGGATTTTAATAGGGTTGATCAGACTTATTGTGGTTGTCTGTAATTTGGTTGATTATATTAAGTCCATGTGTGTAAGGCAAATTACCTAGTTGGGTGGACTAGAATAACTTTGTTAACAGTGAGTGAACCAAGATAAAAATAATTGTGTTCATCTATTTTATTCACTTGTTATCATTGTATTTTAAATTGCAAAAAGATTATATTTGGTGCAATCCAATTCAAACCCTCCATTTTTTATGTTTCTCGCACCTTCACATCTATCTACAGTTCACCCCAAACATCAATTTTTTCTCATCTTGAATAGTCCATAGCCTATCCTCAATAAAATAGGCAATTTATATTTAAAATATTTTCTTTTTAAAAAATTAAAATAAAATAGCTTCAAATATTCTATTTAAACTAGTTTTTTCTAAAAATTTAATTCTTTTTGCTATGCCTTTTATAAATATTAAAAGAAATATTATTAAAATTTAAATTTCAACTATAAAATTTAAATTTCATGTGTAATACATAAATAATTATAATTTATTGTATAATAAATCTATTTTTAAGATTCATTTGTTATAACTTTTTTAAAGTAGGATTTTAATATATTTTGTAAAAAAAAAAAAACACATTTTCTTAACTATAAATTTATAAATAAAAAATAGTTTAATTACATTGTTAAAAAAATCATATTAAAATATTTTTTCATTTTGCAATACCTATTTTTAGATATTAAAATTTTAAAAATTATAAACATTTAAAATAATATTTAATAAAGAAATAATATAAGTGTCATATTGATATAATAATTTAACTTTTTTTGGTAAAATAGAATAATTTAATTTTACCAAAAGAGAAAGAGTCATTTACTTTTATTAGAGATTATTTTTAATGAATATTTATATTTGTAAGTAAAGAATCGTATAATTGCTGGTTACATATTTCACTGAAGTCACCCATTTAATACATATTAAATATTAATTTTTTAATTGATTATAATTACTATTAATTGATTTGATTTTTAAGAATATTATTTATTAGAGGAGAGATATGAGTAAGTTGTAATTGATTATTATAGTTGATTAGAATGAAATTAATTAGAATAATGAATAATTTTTTAAGCTGAAGTATAACTAATTATTCATCTAGACTCAGTCTCTATTGGTTTTGAACGACACAATATAATGATTTGTCTTTTTAATTATATTAAGGTTATAGGTACGAAGTTTATATTGGTGGTCTCCTACTAACATAATTTTTTTAATACACAAAATAAATTAATCAAACAACTAAATTCTAAATTAAGCGACATAAATTCCCTGCACTTAGACCAATATATTTTTGGTAATACTAATTTATCAATAAGAAATATTTTTAGTAATTATATTTAATTGTATTTGTTGATCTATAGTAAAATTATTTTATAGTAGTACTAAATATTGTCATTGTAAATTTCTATCAATTTATCAATAGAAACTACTCTCAGTTCTAAATTATAAAAAAAAATTAATTTTTAAAATTATTGAATAATTAATATGTCGAGTTTATATGTAGATCAAATATACTAATTATTTAATGTTTAAAAAACAAATTTCTCTTATATTCTATAAACAAAAAATAATTAATTCATATCAATAAAAACTATAAAACAAAGTATCCAGTGAATTAGAAAACACAAAAATAATAATGGGTCACTACTCTCTCTCGTTGGTGCTTCTTTTTCTATGTGTTGCTTCCTCTAATTCCATCTCTACCAAAGTTATTGAAGTAGATATCCTATGCAAAGAAGCCTCAAATCCCTCGTATTGTTCAAATCTTCTTAACTCTAAGCCTGGAGGAGCAAAAGGTGTAAGTCTGGCTGACCTTGCACAATACACAATTGATGTTCTTTATGGCAATTGGATTCGTACAGATGACCTAATCACTAAATTGATTGTGGAAAGTCGCGGTAACGTTACAAAAACAAACTATTACTATCCTTGTTCAAATGATTTTTTAGGGGTTAATAGTACAGTTTCTAGACTTTTGGTTGCAGAAAAAGATTTGAAACTTGGACAGTATCCGGACATGGCTAAAGCTGTCCCAGAAATTATGCAATATACTCTTCATTGTAGGCATAGTCTTCCTAAAAGTGATATCGATCCTTTACTTCCACAATATCTTGATGTTTTTGGACAAGGGGTTGAAGTTCTCAAGTTTTATCCAAAATTTAAATCTTGGATAAATAATACTTTTATGATAGTTAAGCAAAAGAATTTGATTTTGTAAAATGGTTATTAGTACCATGCATCAATATTTATATAAATTTCTTCTTTTACAGTATATTTTTTTACCTTAAGCAATGTAACTATTCGTTAGAATATTAGCTATTAAAATAACTTATTCCAGAGGATGATAAGGCTAGAAGACGATTAACTATTAAAAAGGGTTAATTGTAGACCAATTGCTTAGGAGAGGATTTATTCTGATCAATCTTTGAGTGACTTTGAGCATGAAGATGTTTCTTGGATCACATAATCTTAAAAAATGATAGGACAAATTTTAGGGTACAACAGAAGCAAAAAGTGGTTCAAAAGGGATTTTGGTTCCCTCCATTTACCTCCCCTCTTTCTTAAAATTTAAACCAAATACATAAACTATTAGATATTTCTTCTCTTCTCCTCCACCACTTACTCCCAACTAAACAGACCCTTAAGTTTCTCTACACTAAACTATTTATTTTTGTAATTAAGTAGGATGGATCTCTATTTTATTTTTTTTATGGTTAAATTATTATTAACCTACACAAAACCTCCAAAATTTTAACACGGCTCTAAACATATAATAAACTATGTATTTAAGAACCGAAATACATATTCACTATTTATATTGCCTTTATGCTGGAAAATAAAATTATACATTGCATCCAAAAGAAGGAATGAGTGTTTCATATAGTTATTGTTTTGAACGCTGTAAGATATATTTTGAACAATACATATTATCCTTAATTCTCTATTTAGGTGTTACCGAATAATTTTCAGATCTAAACAATGTTTTCGAAAGTTTATTACATGTTTTACAACATTATGGAAAATTTGACCCGTGATTTATCCATCAATTTGGCCATAAACTCAACAAAACCCTTGCCAATCTATGAAATTCCAAAGTTTCACACGCTATCTATTGTCAATCCCAATGAATTGACATTTGAATTGTGTTATCAGGATATACAAACATGAGTGGAAGATGAAATCTGGTAATTACTAATATTTTTTCAAGAAATTTCTTTCAATCTCACAATCACTAAATGTTTTATAAATATTTACAAATTCTTTCTAAAAGTGTTTTATTCCAGAAGTTAAATTGTATGATGCTACATAATTCCATTCAAGTCATACTCATCACTTATTCTATAGATACCTATAGATCCCCTGGTTTCATGCATGGTGTTATGCCCAGCAAATACCGTTAATTAGATCAAAATTATTGAAGGTTGGAGTCTGTTTCTATGTCAAAATGGATTGGAAGATGGAGACGTAATTAGATTTACTTTTAAGAATATTTGGTCTAGCAACTATATTAGAGTCAAAAAGTAACATATTAATTATTAGTTGCATTTTAAAGACATTGTCCAAGTGTATTTATTATGTATTGTTCACATATCTGTTTATTCTACATTCTTAAATTGAGATGCAACTTGAACAACTTCAACACAATTTTGCATAATCTATTGAATTTCAAATAAATCTAATGAGATATACTATTTAAATTATTATAATCTAATATACTAGTATGTAAGTTTTCTTTTTTAATCTTTTCCAACCTTCCCTTTTTTATGCCACCTTATTAAAGATAATAACATATAATACAATATTATTTAATCAAATATGTCCCAACCATAACTGCATTACCTTAGAGCCATCATTTTTCACACACTATACCTCTATATTGTTTCATAGTTAGATGCAATCAGAACTTACACAGTCCCAAATACTCCAAATAATTCAATTTTGGACTCTATAGATTGAGTATTGTGTTATCAGCTTTTCCCAAAATAACGCCGCACGTTTCAAATTTGAAAGGCCTCTAATGTTTATGCCCTTTTCCTCTTTCTATTGAAAAATCTTCAAAATTGCATTAAACACATAATATCTTTTGTAATTTTTTGTTTGTTTTTGTAAGACATTGCAACTCCACAATTGAAGGAACCATTTCTACTACAAAATATTGTACCCAGTCCGGTAACTTTGAATCAATAGCCAACTTTGTTCTTTATTTAAATGTTGTTTTCCATTATCGAGCTTCATTTTTTCCTTTATGACCTCGTTCTTTTACATTTATTGTCTTCAATGAACTGACAAATTATATGGGTTCTCTATATTGCAGTCTTTCTTCCAATTAGTACCCTTCTTCCAAACATTTAATGGATATGGCTGTAGTTAATAAGCTAGCTACCACTGCTTCTATTGCTCGTAAAAGAAGGAAATTAACATTGTTGGCCAACGCCAATAACTGCAATATGGAAAATTTTCAGCCCCTACATGAGCCTCATTGCATTCCTCCACCAAACTCTCCTACATCATCTCGTAATCCATTTTCAACATATAACTCGGACATGTTTCACGCCCCTTATTCTCAAAGACACCACATTCACAATTACAGTTCAAAATGACCCAGATTTACTTATCCAACAGCTAATAATCTTTTCAACAAATTCAATGCTACAACCATACAACCGCGAATAATTTATTTGTCTCCCATATTGATAATTGTTGGAACAAAGAGTTTTCAAGAAAGATAGTTTTGTGAAGAAGAAAAATATTGGAATTGAGAAGGAGAGAGAGAATGATTATCTAAAATTGTATATGAAATTCTATAGATTGTGTGTGACGACTAGTTTTTTTCATCGGTTGTTTTAAAAACAATGAAGTCGCCACCTAATTTTATTTGTTCTAAAAAGAACGGGAAAATATAGATAAAACCCCACAGATGCGGATAAGGCGGTCTACGTGACCAAAAACATGGAATCGGGAGTCGGTAATGTAAGGGGAAGGTATTAACACCCCTTACATCCATCGTACTCGATGAGACCCATTTAGTTCTAAGTGTTTGTGTGTGTATTAAATTGCTAATTCATAAGTTATGATCGAGAAATAAAAGAAACGAGGTTTATTTATTATTATTTTGAGTTTGGCACAGTTTCGAAACTCCGTATTCCCTTATGCAATGGAAAAGTCAAAACTCCGTAGTTCCTCTCAAAAATGTTTTAAATTGGTTGTATTGATTTTATAAGAAAAATCGTACATTAGACATTTCAAATGCTTGAACTTGAACTTGTTTAGTTTGTTTGAAAATCTTAAGTCCTCGTTCGTGTTTGAAATGGCTATTGCACACTCTTTGTCGGAAAAGAGTTTGATGATCGCATATGAGCGAGAAAAGGATTTTGAGTGAGTTGAATTGATTTTAGGTGGGTGAAAAGTACCGAACAATAGGACTAGCATCCTACTATTCAAATACTAGAAACAAGAGGAGCTCAATGCTCAACGAGTCGTCTATCATCCCAAAAGTTTTCTTTAAGAAAAAGGGTGAAGTGAAACAAAGTTCACGCTATTAAGAACATTTAAACAATTGGACTAGCATCCAACGATTTAAAGACTCGAAGTTCATTTTTTACAAGTGTTTAAACAATTGGTCTAGCAACCAACAATTTAAATACTTGGATTTTTATTATGAAAAGAATTTGAAAATGCACTTGACGTTGGATCGAGGTTTGTAAATTAATTGTGAAAGTGTTTTAGATGGGATTTGGTAACGGACCGAAGGAGAAAGAATGATTCGGGTTATGATTAACCAAGTATGTGGACTTGATTAATCTCGTGAGGATATGTGCTCATATCCCCAACCATGAGACCCTGGTGCATGGAAAATTGGTATATGGACCAATGTTATTTTCGGGTTATGATTAACTAAAGCAACAAGGGCTTTAATTAACCTCGTGAGGATGGCCATGCCCATCCCCAACCACAAGACCCTTTAAGAAATCGGCTTATGAGCCAATCAAAGGAAAATCGGATTAGTTTTAATGTTGGTTGTGTGTGAAGTGTACAATGGTGAATAAATACCGAATAAGCAAATAAACAGACAATTATCACACAATACAATCGAAAATTTAAATAATTATTAGAAATGATTTTTCTGTTTGATGGAAAATCAACTAATAGTTTAATCGATAAATCATCAAATAAAAACTATCATAACTAATTATTATTTAATAAATCGAGCAAAGATTAAATCATTTACATAAAAATAAAATAATTTAAAAGATGAGAGTTTAGGAATAGGCCTGATATTGCAGTGATTTTGGGGGGTGTTGGAAGTAAGAATAGCACGAGTCCACGAAGAAACCCATCGATCTTGTGTGTTGATCGAGAGTCCACAACGTGCTGGCAATTTCGATCGTCGGGTCTTTCTTTTCCAAAATACTCCAATGGTCAAGATGGAA
Source organism: Vicia sativa (assembly GCA_021764765.1). NCBI lineage: Eukaryota > Viridiplantae > Streptophyta > Magnoliopsida > Fabales > Fabaceae > Vicia > Vicia sativa. The sequence continues at coordinate 44,684,892 of CM038794.1, read as the reverse complement.
TATTCATCAAATATTAAAGAAAAATAAAAATAAAAGTAATCAGAAAAAACAAGGTGGTGACACTTGTCACCACCAGCCCTACCTAGTTTAGGATAAAATAAAAATACTAATTAAAAACTTAATCAGAACAAAAAAACAAGGTGGTGACACTTGTCACCACCAGCCTAAGACACACATCTTAATTTAAAATAAAAAACAAAACATTAATTAAAATTAAAACAAATTAAACAAAAAACAAAAACACTCTCTCTCACTCGTGAAATCACTCCTCTGTCCTTTCTCTGGAATTTGTCTCGCCGGAAAACATAAGCAGCATGAAATGCCCTCGTGGCGGCGTGGCGCTAAACTTGATTTCTACACTCTCGATTCGTTTTCTTCTTGATTATGATTTTCGTTGTGATTCTTTGATTACGCACGGTTTATTGTAGATCGTGAAAGGGATTTATGAAACCCAACCCTTTGATGATGATGATCGGTGGTGACGGCAACGGTGAAATGAAGGAGGAAGACCGCGATTAAAGGAGGCTCACACGCAGCTGAGACTTCTCCCGGTAACCTCTTTCCGATTTGCTATTGTTATTGTTTCCCTGTGATTTTGTGGCTTTCGAAATCATCTTTATTCTCTCTTTCTGCAATCGAACTTGTGTTTTCGGAAGAAAAAAGTTTACGAAGGGCTTTGATTTCGGAAAATGATGAATATCTATTGGTTTTCTTTATTTTTGTTCTTGCCTTTTACGGTATTTGGTTTCTGAAAATAATAATGATGGTTACGCAATATGGCTACCTGAACAGTGTTGTTTGGTTTGTGGGTTCCGTTTGAGTTTTGTTGAGGTTTTTGTATCTATTTTCGTGATTCTGGCTTCTGGTAGTTTTATGATTCTGGCTTCTGGTTCTCTCTTGTAATTTGGAACAATGGCTTGGTAGGTTTATGGTTATTGGCTTCTGTTATGGTTTCTGGTATTGGATTGGTTTCTGAGTTTTTGGAGTTTTGAATTTTGGGAACAATGGGGCTGCTACTGTATTGCTGGTCTCTTTCCTCTGTTTTCAACTTCTCTATTTTCTTTTCTGATGCTTGCTCTATGTCTTGGTAGAACTCAGTTTTTGTTTGGAATTATCACTTCTGCTTTATCTCATGCTAGCCCTGCTGCTATGTTGCCTCTGTTGCCATTTTTGACCATGAACCTGCTGCTTTTTCCAATTGAACTTTTACTGTCTTGACATTTTGGTTCTCTGCTCCTGCTGCACTGTTGTGATGTTAATCTGATTTGGTTTTGTCTCCTGCTGATAACTATGTTGCCTGTTGCTTGTGATAATCTGTTTTTGATTTGGTCTGCTGCTGGCTTACTTTTTGATTGTAACTATGATGATAATTCTGAGTTTGTACTTTGCACCCTCCTTTTGTGAACTGAAGTTTCTTACTTCATGATTTGCAATTGGGAAAACCAGCCCATGATTAATCTTCAGATTATGAGGCTTTGGCATTGAACATGATTAAAAACCTTAAAAACCTGATTCCTTAAGCTTAACCCTAATGATGAGTTTGAATAGAAATTATCCCTTTAGATGCTTCCTTTTTTGAAATCTTGCTTGAAAGTTTCGTATAATTATGTTGCTAACCAATTCTTATTTTTGTTTCATGAACAATTGATGGCGTGGAAATGATGACGAAGACGAAGCAAGGGAGTCTTGAAGATGGAAGATCCATCATGAAGATGCAAAGGAAACATTCTCTTAGAAGCCATAGCATTAAATTTTCCTTTGTAATTTTTGAAATATTCTTTGTAAAACTTGGAGGGAATGTCTTCAAAAGCAATAAGATGCTTGTAGCAATTAGTCATGACTTGTAAATCAAATACTTTTGATGATATGTAATTGTTAACAATAAGACTTTTGAAATTGAATGAGTTTTGATTGAATCCAAAGAATGTTGACTTTAATTCTTACCCTCACTCCGTTTTGTCTCTTCTAAGCTTGAATTTGGAAACTTGTAGCAATATGAACTATCCTTGCAAGAAACGAGAATTACCAACAATATTTTGAATTTCATGTTAATTGAAACTTGCTAATGATGAGTGAAATAGAATGAAGTTGGAAATTGAAAGGACATTTGATTTCATGAATTATATACTTGATTAACCTTGAATTTGGAAACTTGTTACTTAAATCTTAAGAAATTCAAAAAAACTTCCATTTGATCCTTAAAACTTTGATGAATGAATTTTGAATGATCCATTAAGCAACTTGCACTTTAAGTAGATCACATGCATAAATGGGCTTCTTAACCTTAATGCCAACAATAAATCCACATTTAATTATTCTTGAATAAATCCCTCTAGAATCACTTTGAATTCTTGATATTGGCAAACAAGCTCAACAAAACCTTTTAACTCATTTCTTGATTAATCCATGCAAAATTTAACTTGATTTTACTCTTTGAATCCAAATATTTCTATCAAAATGCAACAATGTACCCAAGACACCGAACAAGATGTGAATTCAAATAGTCTTAGTACACTTTTGAGCCAAAAGAGCTGAACTTCACAAGTTACTAACCATGACAACAATTCAAGATCGCCTTCAATCTTCCATACTGATGGGTAAACCAAATAACCACACACAACCTAATTGAATCGAATAGGAAATCTAATCACTTGATTCTCAAGCAATAAAGTACACAAAAACATTGTACTTAATGAGGAAGAAATCTGTAACAATAGTGACTTCGAACCCTAATTCATCATTCATTTCATATTCACTTTCCGAAGGAGCAAACACCAAAACCCTTGTAAAACTTGTGATCAAATCTGAACCACAAACCAAACTTCTAGATTGTTTATCTCATGAGATGGACCCAGGTAGCTTAAAACACAAACGAACACAATCTTGACCTGAATAAAAACTACGAGCCAAACGAGAGTGAAATTGGATGATGGTAGGGTAAATTTTGGGGTCGACGGTTGCTATTCAATCATCTTAAACTTGATAAGTGAGAAAGATTGACAGCTTTCGAACGTTCAAGATGGAAGAAGATTGAATACCAAAGAACCCCAAAATTTTTCCCTACGCGGGAAACCAATGCCAGAAAAGAAAGTGGATAAGATATCTTGACTACAGAGCCAAGGAAGAGACGCCTGAGGAGAAAAAACTTGTTAAGCAACATCGAGATGCCTTAGCAAAACAATACCAAATGAAAATATCAGAAGATCTTAATAATACTGGGGATAACCGAGTAACCAAAATGAGCAAATAAACAACAAGTTTTAATGAAAATTCTATGAGAAGAATGTCATACCCCAATTTTTGACCTAATATACCACCTTACATTTGCATTACTACATCACTAACAGTTCAGAACAGAATTAATCGGGTGTGGTTTCTACAGGTCAAAATTAGGTTTCATCAATTTTCATCGATTCAAGAGGTAATCAATTAGGGTTTTAGTTTCACTCACCTCAATTGATCTATCTTAATCAAATCATCAACCTCGATCTTGGATATCCAACTTTTCCTCATGATCTATCAAGGATCGACCAATTAGGGTTTTCATCGAGGATAAGCAATCACGATTTTCGATCAATGAATGACTTTTTGCTTGAGATTGATCTTCATATCTCCAATACAACATGTTGACCTAATTTCGGATTCAAAACATCACGAAGTTCACATACTTCATCGATCAATTTCGGATCATCGATGAAATTTCATCTGCTGAAAAGTCAAACTTTGACTTTTGGTCAACTTTTTCAAGATAAAACTTTTTCAATCATCAAAATACTTCAAATGATCCATCATGATCATAAAAAATCAAGAAATTTTGAAGTCAACAAAAAGTCAAAATTTTCAACACTTAGAAAAAATTTTAAGTGTTAAAATTTCACATTTTTTCCTACTTTCATGGCAATTTTTCACATAGTTCCATTTGGAATTAGGAAAAACTCAAAACATGAAAGTTGTAGCCCTTGAAACAAGCTTTCCAAAATGTCCAAGAACTTGCAAATCCATTGTGTCTATATATACTTTTGATTTTGAAACATAGAGCTCCAAAAGCCATGATTTTCAAGTACAACCTTCAAAATTACAAGTCATTTTTTGCAAAATCTCCTTCTAGAAGCCTTGTCACTAATTGGAGATAGGTTAGAGCTGATAAAAATCAGTTGAGAGGTAATTATGATGGAGATAAGATCAAGTTAAATTTAACCATGGTTAAAAGGAAGGTTCCTTTTGCATTTATGGCAAAAATGACTTTCTTGCCCTCTAAGGCAAGTTGTCCAAATCCAAGCCAATCTTCTTTGCTTGCTAATATGATTTTTTGACCTATAAATAGAGGTCATGTTTGCCATTTGAAAACACACCAAAGCTATGCAAGAACAAGCTTTCTCTCTTCTTTCTTGAATTTCAAGCTTTATGTTTCAAAGTGAGAATTCTTGCACTTTTCAAAACTTATGAAAAACCATGAGAAATTTGGTGTCTAACATGTCTTAAAATCAATATGTAACTGGTTTGAAACTTAAAATCAACACAAGAATCTCTAAAAACCAGAATTGCTTTTCATATTTCTAAACTTACAAAAACTGCCTTAAACTTCAAACTGTTAGTTTGGCTTGAGCAAGTTGTGTTTTTTTTATTCAAACATCATCAACATACTTCATATGGATGATACAAACCATCATCTTTGAACTGTAACACTTCCAAACACGAATTCGAGTTTCACTTCAAGCATATGCAAGTGGACTTGGTCAGAGTAATTCAGGTTGATTCAAGGCAAGCAGAGCATCCTCACACGTTCCCTGAAGTTCATTGGTGCTCCAGCAATCCTTAAACATCAACTGGAAACACTCTATTGAAGAATTCGATCTCAGCTTCAAGAGGTAAGTGACTCAACTTCGAACTCTTTGATTCTTGATTTACAGTTCAAAAAACTCTTGGTCGTTTTTTTTCTGCACCATCACTGAAGCTTAACCCTAAACCAATTGCTTAATTCCATGATCACACACGATTTTAATTTGATTTTAAAGAACTAGGGTTCTTCGTGTTTTCTGGAAATTTAATCATGTTAAATTAAAAATAAATGAAATTAAACCACATCATCATGTTCCTGGTTCAATTTCGATCAAGTTTGATGTTTACATCAAGCAATTTCATTGAGAAACACAGAATCCATGGCTGATTGAAGGATCGAGGAAGAAGAAGATGAGTTCGCGCGTGGTTTTCAAATTCAAATTTTCAGTTTATAATATATTTAATTGGATTGGCATAAGTGAACGGATGTATTACCGCCCCAGCGGTTGCCAGCTCATCTTTAAGTCACTTGCCTTGCCTTGCCCAATGGTCCCGGGTTCGAGTAGCCTTGGGACCATTTTTGCCAAACTTTTTCATTTTCTTTTCATATTTTTTTCAAAATTTGACTCTTTCAAAACCCAATCAAAACTCCTCATTTTGAGGTGATTTTTTATACACTTGTCATTTAACATGTCTATTTTATGATAATGTCAAAAAAATTCAAAAATAATTTCTTTTGATTATATTTTTATCGAGCCGAAAACGATACGTTTTGAGTACTTTTCAAAGCACTTTCAAAGACGTTTCTTTCAAACTTTCGAAGCCCGAAACTTTTTCAAACTTCTTGTAAGTATATTTCACTTTTCAAAAACACTTTCAATAGCTTTTCAAAACTTTTCATCAAACTTACATCTTTTTTTTCCATGATCGATCCGATTTGAAGATAAAACCGAACTCGTTTTTCCTCGGATTTCTTAATCGATCATGGGCCTCCCTCACGGTGTAAGTCCCAAAATTCTTTTTATGTACATACATTATTTCCTTGTACATATCCAATTCTTTTATGTACATACAAATTTTTACTTGTACGTAATACAAATACCTTTGTAAATACTCAAGTACAGACAAACTTTGTCCGTTTGTTTTCGTTTCGCTTGTATATACACTGAATACCATTGGTATTAAAAGGAGCATTATTCCCAGTGAAATTGCTTTTAAACCAATGGGCCTCCCTTACGGTGTAAGTCCCAACCATCCTATGTACATATTTATTCCTTCATACATAAATACTCGCTCGTGTACATATTCATTCCCTCGTACACATTCAAACTTGTAAATAATCAAGTTACGCTCGTTTCAAACGTTCGTTTTACACACACTTGTTTACATTTCTGTCATAAACTCTTGTAAATAAACTCTTACATGCATTTGTTTATATTTCCTGCATAAACTCCTGTGAATAAACGTCATACACTTGTTTATACAACTGTCTAGTTATAATACAACAACTAGTCTAACAAATGAGTTCCCCACAAAGTTAGCCTCCTCTTGGGCTTTGTACAAGGTAACTCATTTCATCTGAGTTCAGCCTCCTCTTAGGCTTCATATAAGAAAACTCATTCATCTGAGTTTAGCCTCCGCTTAGGCTTCATATAAGACAACACTCCCCTGCTGAGTCAGCCTCCTCTTGGGCTTCGTTCAAAAGAACTCCTCATTGAGTTTAGCCTTCTCTTGGGCATCAAACAAGAAAGAGACCAGGAAATCTCTTAACAGCCTCCTATTGGGCTTCCAATACAAAGAATCACCCGTGTTAGGATAGAACCCGGAGAGTATAATTTCCCGGTGAAATCGCTCTTAAAATCCTAAGGGGATGGTTTCTCGGTGAAACCCTTCTTAAAGCCAAAGCCAGCCATACCCTATAGCTTCCTCTTGAGCTTCATACAAGGACCCTCGATGACCCTCGGAATGCCTCCTCTTGGGCTTACAATACAAGGACCCATGGGCTTCTTAAAAGCATCCCCTAATCCAATCAATTTCTCCTAGAGGTTTAGACATCTATCATCTCTATGGAAGAAGTATCTCGTCTATCACATCACATACAATCAAAAACTTTTCAAACTCTTTTCAAATAAAGACATCTCTTAATCGTAAGTGGTAGCGCTTGTACACTCAAGCAAAACACCCAATGCTTACAAATAAAAGATTCAATCATCTTTTTCAAATATCTTTCTAAAAACTCGTAAGTGGTAACGCTTGTACACTCAAGCAAAACACCTATAACTTATGACGAAAGATTTAATCAATCAACCTTTCAAAATGTATGTGATGAAATAGATTAGATACATTTTTCATTAAGATGACATTTATGTGTCTCTAACTTCCGTTGCTTCCACTAGCATAAGTGGGAACTACGATTGCTCTGACTTTCTCAACATCCTTTTGAGAATATGTAGGCACAAGGTCTCATCCTTGGCGAGCAAATTTCTTTCTCCCTCAAACCAAACAAACCATAGATCCCTTTAGAACCGAGCTACGAATGCTCTGATGCCCATTAAGGGATATGTGTGCAGAAGATCCTAATGATCTTTGCGAGCACAATAATAACAAAACCTAGGATCCCACATAATCTATCCTTCTTAAAATCCAAAGGAGAAACTTTAGCAATCATAGAAATAGCAATTTAAAACACACAAACATATCAAACATATTCATATATAAAGCTATAGATAACTATATATATTTAGGGTGCTCCATCTATTCCCTTTATATAACAAACCCCCTTGCCCGGAATCTCCCCAATGCGTTGCGTCTAGTTCGCGCTAGTCGTAATGCATATCATATCAATTGAGGGTATTAACAACTTTCCCCTTTTTCATAATCATTTTTCTTGTGTTGGAAATAATAAAGCTTGATGCTCGCGACATCTTTATAAACAAATCAAAAGAGTAAATCGTTTCGAGCCAGAGAATCCGAATTCAGATTCGATTCTCTCGCGCGTCACTTTTTAACGTGAACGGGAAAAATGGCGACTCTGCTGGGGAGTACGCTAAATTTTGATTTTCAAAAAAATGTGACTCTGCTCAAGAGCACCAAGCTTTTTTGTTTTCAAAAAGAAAAAATGGGGGTTAAGCTTTCATATGTGCATATGTTTGTTTTTCTTTATTGTGTGTTTTCACGATTTCATCTAATGGAAAGAAATCCTAACCCGGATTTAAGAAACATTTTAAGATCTAGGTGGGGGTATAGTCCTATTAACTTGTGGAAGTCTCGAACTTACTAAGTTAATTTGAGATCCCTCTCTCGATGGAGGTTGTTTTGGGAGTATTTGTGTTTAGCAAGTATTTGCGAACATTTTGCTTTCAAGAGAACTTACAAAGGAGTGGTCAGAGAACACATAACCCATCCGGCCATTTAGGATGTAGTGAGAAATTATTCAGCGTAAGCTTAGAATAATTGTCATGCGAGACTACGATCGGCGAGTTTTCTTGAAAAATATTATTGGACTTCGAGTATTCAACAAATCCGATAATATTTCAAAGAGAAGCGTTGAGCCTGTATTATCAGTAGAACCCGTTTCACAGATGAATAAGCCCTTAGAACTTACCCACGTTTGGTTCTTATCGTTGGCCTCATGCTCGTGACTTCGAACTCTTGACCATATGTATAACTACTAACCATGTTTGTAGCATTCATGCATTCATTCAAAAACTTCATTTCTCTTCCCATTTCCAAAGAATTTAGAGATTTTTCTTTGTAAATATTTTAGGTTAGAGTGATGGACGTCAGAGGAAGATTCACCAAGAAATACAGTTTTAGGATTCCTGATGTAGGAAAGTTAAAAGAGTTGGCATCCTTGGTAGAAGATCCCTCGGATTTCAGAAAACGCTATGGAACTCTTTTAACTGTCCTGAACACTAACGTTGATGAAGGTCTTCTCAAAACTTTCGTTCAGTTTTATGATCCAGTCTATCGCTGTTTCACTTTCCCTGACTATCAGTTGATGCCTACTTTGGAAGAGTACGCACACATCCTAGGTATCTCATTATCAGATAAAGTGCCTTTCAATGGTTTGGAAGCCATTCCTAAGTCACCAGTCATTGCAACAATGACTCACTTACGGAAATCTGAGATAGACAAAAACCTAACTACCAAAGGAAAACTCTTAGGACTAACTTCAAAGTTCCTAATGGAGAAGGCTCTTAAATTCTCTGAAGCTGGTAGTATGGTAGCCTTTGAAGCTGTTTTAGCTTTACTCATCTACGGATTGGTGTTGTTTCCCAACGTCCCAAGTTTCGTTGACATCAACGCCATAAGGATCTTTCTGATTGGAAATCCCGTTCCCACTTTGCTTGGTGACACGTACTTCTCCATTCATCATAGGAATCGTCAAGGAGATGGAACTATCGTGTGTTGTGTACCTCTGTTCTTCAAATGGATTGTCTCACCTAAATCTCCTATTTTCTGCGAAAACAAAGGCGATTGGCATTGGTCACGAAGACTCATGTCTCTTACAAACGACGATATCCATTGGTATACCTTGGCAGACAATGAGATGGAAATCATTGAAAGCTGTGGAGAATTTGCCAACGTACCTCTCATCGGTACAAAAGGAGGAATCAACTATAACCCATTTTAGCGAGGCGTAACTCGGGTATCACGAACTCTAGTAAACCTCTTGGTTTTACAGTAGAAAGCTATTTCTATCATGAAGGGGAAGATTCTCAAAGTTTGAAAGCCAGAATGATCAGAGCTTGGCATCACATCCGAAGGAAGGAAAAGGGTAATGCAAGAAATTGCGTAGCCATGGAAATCTACACTTCTTGGGTAAAGAAAAGAGCGAAGGAATTCCGAATGCCTTATGCTTATGAAGAACCCATGTTTTCAACAGCTTCCAGATCAACAATTTTTCCCATTGAGACTATGGGAGAATACCAAGAAGCTTTGGCCAAGATGAGGCTTGAGAAAGAAGCTTTGGAAGACAAGTTCTTTAAGACTGACCTCGAAAATAAGAAGCTTAAGAAGCAGGTCAAAGATCATGAAAAGACGCTTTACTTCCAAGATGAATGGCTCATGGAGAAAGATGAGAAGATTCGTCAAAAAGATAACGCGATCAAAAGATACATCAAAGAAAGAAAAAGAAAGCTTGAGGAAATGACAACCAGCTATCCCGCTCCTGACGAGTGGAAGAAAGTCATCAGCAAGCTAAAAGCTGAGAAAGCTGAACTGAAAGCTCACTATGGAAAGGAAATCTTGAAGTTGAAGCTACATCAAGCTTTTGGATCTTCATCCGACGAGGACGATTAATTAGTTTAGATTGTAGTTTTATCATTTATTTTATCATTGTATGAGCTACGCTCAAAAACAAAATTGTTGTAATCTTCTTTCAATAATTAATAAAATAAGTGTTTTCCATCCAAATATTTGCCAGAAATTTCTCTTTTAGCGTAAATTCTTTGGAAATTTTTCTTTGCATTCATAATCATGCATCATACTTTGCATATCGAGTTTATTGTTTAGAGTCTGATCTTTCGGAATTTTTTCCAGAAAGGAAAAGATCGCCAAGCTATCGCGTCTTAGAGTTTCTCGACCACGTCCACAACCAACTCGTACATACAATACTCGTTCAAAAAGAAGGAAAATAATGGAAGGTTTTGAGCAAGAAAATGTTGAGCTTCAGTATACGGTGACAACACTGCAAGAAGAGGTGGAGACTCACTTCTTTGGTAAGTTCGTTGGCAAGCTGCAAAGTCGAAGCAACATTGAGCGGTCAAAATCAGCGGCGATTCGAGAGGTCACTACTACTCCGTCTCAACTGTTGCGTGTTAGCCACTTTCCGTATGCGGAAGGTTATCCATGGGGCATGCCTTTCAATTTTGGCATTGGATTTAAATCGTTTGAGGTTCCTACTTTACAGAACTCAACACTTACCCCACAGCATGGAGTAACCTTTCCGCAAGTCACTATGACGGTTTCTCAACCGATCATGACAAACTCAGCTTCCGTAGTACACACTACTGCAGACGAAGAAGTCTATCATAATCCAGGCGACAACATGAATCCTCGTGGCCCGATGGAGAATCTCCAGGAACAGCTCCTTAAGATGCAGCTTGAGATCAAAACAATCCGTGGAAAGGAATTGTTTGGGAAGAATGCGATCTGCCTAGTTCCTCGGCGTAAGGATACCAAAGTTCAAAGTCCGACTTTGAAAAGTATAAAGGAAATTCACCCGAGTCATCTTCGATGTACGCCAGGAAGATGTCTACGTACAACGACAATCACCAATTGCTAATTCACTATTTCCAAGACAGTCTCACCGGTGCCGCACTGAAGTGGTACATGGGACTAGATAGTGTGAATATTCAGACATTCAATGACCTAGGCGAAGCCTTTGTCCAACATACAAATTCAACTTGGACATGGCTCGGATCGGGATCAACTCCGCTCCATGTCTCGAGAAGGAAAAGACATTCAAAGAATACGCGTTGGAGAAATTGCTGCCCAAGTCAACCCACATTAGAGGAGAAGAAATGACCAAGGTTTTCTTAAACACTCTTGGCCCATTTACTACTGAGCGAATAGTCATGACTCCGGAGATTTCACGAGATGGTAAGCATGGGAATGCGGCTAGAGGAAGGAGTTCGAGCAGGACGCCTAACCGAGAAATAGGACTTCCGTGGAACCAAGAAGGTTGGAACTAGTTTTCCAAAAGGAAGGAACATGACATAGGAATGGTATCCAGGAAACCAAGGAAGAATGTCATCCGACAACAACAGTGGTGCCATAGCACCAATTGTTAATACAAGTTCAAATACGAATTGCTCCGTAGTTCCACAAACTCAGCTTGACAACGAGCTCGGATTCAACAATCGAACCGTCGCCGGGTCTCACAGTTTGATCCGATTCAATGATGTACGGAACTATATCTGCATTAATAGAAAGGAATCTTGTGCAAACAAGGTTACCACCTCGATGCCGAAAAATTACCATGGTGGTACAAAGCGTATCTTGCCCTTTTATCAAGGGGCACCGGTCATGATCTCGAACATTGCATAGAACTAAAAGCGGAAGTACAAAGGTTAGTAAGGTCTAATCTTCTCTCCTTGAAATACAAATCAAGCGTGCAAGAAAATCCACTTCCCAATCATAGTGGACATACGTGAATTTGATACTAAGGAATACGGATCGGTATCTTGTCACGGATGTGAATATGATAAGAGAAAGTTTGGTACAGACTCCATGATACATACGATACAATGGGCTTTCACTAAACATGACTACGACTTGCGAGAATCGCTTCAAGGATTTTCGAGGATGTCCAACCATAGGCGAGACATTCAGCGGTTATTAGACATTGGTGATATACGGATCTTCAAAAGCGAAGCGACTATGGCGTGAATATGGTAGGGCATTTTCCGCATGAGCTTTTAGTCTCGGATATCAACTCGGAAATTCCAAGTGAGCGTCATTATCCCTGTTTCAACGTGCACGAGCATGTGGAAGTTGAATATAACAGTTCAAAGTTCGAGTCTCCTTTGGTGATCTGTCTACCGGTCTGTTCCATACAGTTCTAACAAAGCATTCCTATCAATACGTGCGACTATGATAGAAGATGGGAAGGAGAAACCCATGCCAACTCTTTCGGTGATGTTAACATAAGCGAGATAGGGCGAGTAGCGAAGTGGGCGAGTATATACTCCGTTGCCACCAAAGCGCTGTTGTTCCTATTGTTGGAAAAATCCGGTTAATACACCTCCCGAACCCGAAGTTCCGTTGGTAATTCAAACGTAAGCGTTGGACCGTCTAATGGAACCAACGTCAACTCGATTCGACGAAATTTTGAAGCTAATCAAGCGAAGTCGAGTTGTGGATCGGTGATGGACTCCTCAAATTCGATACTATCTCTACTTACGAATTCAAGCCCAGAAGCTTTGATGAAAATGCTAGATCAAGCTTCGTGATCACGATGTGACTACGGATCAATTTGGTGGAATTGTGGGCAACATAACGACTTGCAACAATTTAAGCTTGATGAAGAACTCCCATAGGAAGGAAATATCACAATCGGCTCTGCATATCTCAATGATTTGCCAATCGATTCTTTGTCCAACGTACTAGTGGATACGGTTCATCCTTAAATGTAATGCCAAAAGCGACTCTCGCTCGTTTAACACAAAGGAGCAGATGAAATTCAACGACATAGTGGTAAGAGCCTTTGATGGGTCAAGGAAATCATTATTGGGAAGTCGATCTCCCGATGACGATCGGTCCACATACCTTCCAAATCACCTTCCAGGTCATGGATGTGCCAGCTGCTTACAGTTGTTTGCTAGGAAGACCATGGATACACGAAGCAGGAGCTGTGACATCCACTCTCCATCAAAAACTAAAGTTCACAGTAAATGGGAAGCTAGTAACCATCATCGGTGAACAAGCGTTACTAGTAAGCCATTTATCCAGCTTTTCTTTCATCACAGCCAACGACGTTGAAGGGACGTAGTTCCAAGGACTTTCGTTAGAAGATGAATCTACAAGCAAAAGCAGATCGTCTATCTCCTCTTACAAAGAAGCAACGTAGATAGTAAAAGATGGTAATGCTGCAGGTTGGGGACAAGTAATAAAACCTGTCAACAACGAGACAAAGGCCGGGCTCAGGTTTGCTCCAGTATTTCCTAAAGACAATCAAAGGGATGAAGCTCTTTTCCCAATCAGTATTCCACATGGGGGTTTCTTAAACCACATCCTTCAAGAAGTTAATGTTCTTACCGATGAAGGTGATGAAGCGATCTCTCGGATCGAAGAGTGGAGCACTTATCTTACCAGCTCCGAATATGTGTCCCAGGAAGAATCGTACGCGCCATTATATCCTCCGACTGACCAATTCAAAGGCATGTCCCTACAAAAGAATGAGAATGAAAATCAACCTATCCCTTCTGAAGTTTGGGATACCTTGGGAGAACCAAGTGGAAAGTTTGACTACATGATGAAGTATCGCACTGAAAGCTCAAAAATCGAATTGAAGACATCCATTTGGATGGGACGATCCTTTTGAGTATCCAAGTCAACCAGAAGAGTTATACCCATCTTCTCGATCTCATCAACCAATTGAGATTCCGAATAAAGATCGCTGCTTTAACGCGCCTGTGGAGTTTGTTAAACCAGATCTTAACTATCACTACATCAACGTAATTACTGAAGATCAGGGATACGATTCGGGATACGAATTGGAAAGTGTCGCCGACAATGAGTCTCTTCACTCAGAAGATTGGAGAGTACATCCTCAGAATTCAATACGAATGCCAATAGAAAGTAGATATGCTGTATCCCATGCTTCTCGATCTGTCCATCAAGCAGAAGAAGATCGTTTCAGCAGCACAAAAAGCAAGGTCAACTGTCCAGAGTCTTCAAAGCCTGTTCGACCAACGACCAAAGTCTATTCAAAAACTAAGCCAAGTGGAAAACTACCAGAGTATCTTGACTTCCAAGGAGTTCGCCACTATTGGGCTTTATTGAAGTTCGAACTAATGTTCATAGTTCTAAGTAGTTTATTCTTGCTTTTGTTTTGAACTCTCGCCTCGCCCAAAGCGAAGAGATGTTTTATAGGGTTTAGCTTTTAAATAAGTTCTCTTTGTCTTGCCCAAGACAAATGAGTTTGTATTTTAGGGCCCTGTTTCATATTGTGAATCATAAATAAAAGCGTTGTTTTGATTCCACATTTTGTGTTTGTTTTTCATTTTTACCTTTTCTTGGAAATGATAATCCTAAAAAACACAATAAAAATCTTCGAAAAATATAATAATAATAATCTGCATACATTTTCACATTAACTTTTTCACAAAAAAGAAGAGTTAATTAATCAAACACAAATCAAATATGCAGATGGACAAATCCATTGAATGCAATAAATCTATGCTCTCTCAACTTTGAAATCCCAATGAAGTCATGAGGAAGAAGTTAAAGAAGAGATCCGGATGAGATTTCTCGACTACTTAAGCACGAGGAAAGAATCATTCGACCTCACAAAGAGCCTTTGGAAGCAATCAACTTAGGTTCTAAGGAAGACAAAAAGAAGTGAACATCAGAGCTCTGCTAAATGACAACGTCAAGGCAAGCGATAAGTCTTCTCAAAGAATATGTTGATGTGTTTGCTTGGTCCTACGAGACATGCGAGGTTTAGATACCCGACATCGTGGAGCATCACTTGCCATTAAGACCAGTGTCCACCGATTAAACAAAGGCGAGAAGAGTTCACCACGAAATGGCCGACAAAATCAAAAAGGAAGTCAAAAGCAGCTCAGTGTTTCCTCATACGAATATCCTCAATGGCTAGCCAACATAGTTACTGTCTCCAAGAAAGGCGGAAAGGTAAGAATGTGTGTTGACTCAGGGACTTGAACAAAGCTAGTCCAAAGATGATTTCCCACTACATATCGACATGCTAGTGGATAATCGCAAAATTCAACGTCTTTTCCTTCATGGGCGGTTTCTCCGCTACAATCGATTAGAATGGCTCTCGAAGACATGGAGAAGACATCTTTCATCACGCCATAGGGCACATTTTGCTACAAAGTAATGCCGTTTGGATTAAAGAATGCGGAACTTACCAAAGGCGATGACTACTCTCTTTCATGACATGATGCACAAAGAAATTGAAGTCTCGTGGATGACATGATAGCAAAGTCGACGAAGAAGAGCATATAGAATATCTCTTGAAGTTGTTTGACTAAAATTTTAGCTTCTTGAATCCTAACAAATGCACCTTTGGGGTAAGATCAAAACTCCTAGGTTTCATCGTCGGTCAAAGAGGTATTGAAGTTGACCGACAAAGTCAAGGCTATTCAAAAATGCCTCGCCACAAACGAAAAGCAAGTAAGAGGATTTCTTGGATGGTTGAATTACATCTCAAATTTATCTCTCAAATAGCGCTACTTGTGGACCGATATTCAAGCTTCTCCATAAAAATCAAGAGGTTGTGTGGACGAGAAGATTGCCAAAAAGCGTTGTGATCAAGGAATACCTGTCGAGAACCACCAATATTGATTCCTCAATCGAAGGAAGACCATTAATCATGTACCTTACCGTGCTAGAAGATTCCATAGGTGCATGTGCTTGGACTGACAAGATGAAACCGTGAAAGGAGCATGCCATTTACTACACGAGTAAAAGTTCACGGTATGAAACTCGTTACTCCATGCTCGAGAAAACATGTTGTGCTTTGGTGTGGGCTTCAACGTCTCCGCGATACATGATCAATCACACGACTTGGTTAGTCTCCAAAATGGATCCAATCAATCGTCTTTGAAAAGCACATATAGGAAGAATTGCTCGATGGCGAGATCTTTATTATCGAATATGACATCGATCTAGTGCTCATAAAGCGGTCAAAAGCATTCTCACCGATCACTTGGCTTATCAACGATCGAATACCGATCTCTCAGTCGACTTCACAGCGAGGATGTTATGTACTTAAAGATGAAAGATTGTGACGAACCGCTACGAAGAAGGTCGATCCGAGAATCTAGATGGGGCTTAATATTTGATGGGCGATTAACGTTTTAATGGAATTGGGGCGTCATCATCACTCCAGGGTTCTCATATCCGTTTTCCGCCAGATTGTTATTTGATTGCACCAACAACATCGCAGAATATGAAGCTTGTATCATGGGTATCTAAGAAGACATCGACTTGAGGATCAAGATCCTTGACATATATGGAGATTCAGCCCTTGTGATCAATCAAATCAAGGACAAGTATGAAACTCATCATCTTGGGTTGATTCCCTACAGAGATTATACAAGACGTTTGTTGACTTTCTTCAACAAAGTGGAACTGCATCATATCCCTCGAGATCAGAATCGAATGGCAGACGCCTTGGCTACTCTATCTTCCATGTTCAAAGTCAACCATTGGAACGATATGCCTAAGATCCGTATCAGACGCCTTGAAAGACCTGCGTATGTATTTGCAACTGAAGCAGTCTTCGATGATAAACCGTGGTTCCACGACATTAAATGTTTTCTTCAAACTCAAGAGTACCCACTCAGGGCATCGTACAAAGATAGGAAAACTCTAAGGAGGCTTTCTAAAAATTTCTTCCTAAATAAAGAGGTGCTATACAAAAGAAATTTCGACATGGTCTTGCTCAGATGCGTCGATAGACATGAAGCAGACACGATAATTCACGAAGTGCGTGAAGGGTCCTTTGGAACCCATTCAAATGGACATGCAATGTCCAGAAAGATCTTGAGAGCAGGATACTATTGGATAACGATGGAATCCGATTGCTGTAAACACGTCAAAAGATGTCACAAGTGTCAGATCTACGCAGATAAGATCCATGTGCCACCAACTCTACTCAATGTTCTCTCTTCTCCGTGGCCTTTCTCCATGTGGGGCATCGACATGATCGGGATGATCGAACCAAAAGCGTCCAATGGACATCGCTTCATTCTAGTGGCGATTGATTACTTCACCAAATGGGTTGAAGCAGCATCTTACGCCAACGTTACAAGACAAGTGGTTGTGAGGTTCATCAAGAACAACCTCATTTGCGATCTGGAGTTCAAGTAAGATCATTACAGACAATGGATCGAACTTGAACAACAAAATGATGAAAGAATTGTGTGAGGAATTCAAGATTGAGCATCATAACTCATCTCCTTACCGGCCAAAGATGAATGGCGCCATTGAAGCTGCCAACAAGAACATCAAGAAGATCGTCCAGAAGATGGTCATCACTTACAAAGGCGGCACGCGAAATCTGCCATTTGCTCTGCCGGATATCGTGCTTGATGCATGAAGGCAACTCCTTTTTCTCTAGTATACGGCATGGGCGGTGCTTCCGTAGAAGTTGAAATTCCGTCAATGAGAGTTCTCATGGAAACTAAGTTATCCGAGTGAATGGTGTCAAAGCGGATCGACCAGCTAAACTTAATCGAAGAGCGCTGACGTGTCATGGACAATGTATCGAGAGAAGGATGAAGAAAGCTTTCGACAAGGTCGACCTCGTGAATTCCGAGCGACCTCGTGCTTAAAAAGATTCATCTTTTCAACGATTCTAGGGGCAAATGGACTCCTAATTACCAAGGCCCATACATCGTCAAAAGAAGCTTTTCTGGCGGTGCTATGACTCTCACAACCATGGACGGTGATGAACTCCCGTATCCCGTGGATCTTGATGCGGTCAAGAAATACTTTGTCTAAAAAACAAAAGAAACATTTCGGTAAGTCGAAAACCGAAAAGGCGGCTTAGGCAAAAAGCGTCTCGGTGGGCTGAAAACCTGAAAAGGCGGTCCAGGCAAAATTAGAGACAATAAACAGAAAATATCCTGATAGATTGAAAACCTGAAAAAGGCAATCTAGGCAAAAAATAAGGATACAAAAAAAATGACAAAATAGCGCAATCAGTCTGCTTACGTCAATCGAAGAATCTTCTATCAGCGGATCTTCAATCAAATCTTAAAACAACAAACACGGTTGGAATTCAAAGTTGTTAGGGATAATAGCGGTTATTTGCTTTCAATGTAGCCTTTTCCCAATAAATTATCATCTCCAACTTTTGTAAATAGTTCATGGAATCACGCCTTTGGCTGATTACCATTCTATCAATAAAATTTGAGCCTTGTGCCTTTTTGTTTGCAATCCTTGCTTTATTCTGTTTTGCAAAATAACGCTTTTTATTGTGAAAATCACTTTTGAAACTAAAAGGTTTTAAATGAATTTTTACTTCAAATTTTTGAAATAAGCGAATTTTCCTTTGAACTATGAACACGGAAGAACTTCAAATTTTTCTCCATAAGTGTTTTGATCTCGAAAGATGGAACAATTGCTCTGAGTTTTCTTCTCCTCGTAGAGATCATCAAGGGCGGCATTCTTATTCGAAAAAAGAATCCCCAACAAGGTTGCCAATGAAATGCTTTTTCGGAAAGTTTAAAGCATGCAACTCAGTTCATCATCGATGCGTTTACACCATTCTGCGGTTTTCTTTGTATTTGTTTGAGCTGTGACGTAGTCCTTTTCCCGAATCTGCCCATTTTGTTGTCTTGTCAAGTATCGTCAGCATGCATATGATATTCATGACATTCATACATAATAACATCATTAATGCTTTCCTGCATTTCTCAATGTTTGTTTCCATATCTTTGGTTTAGATTACATTTACTCATGTGGGTGTGTCATCTCTCCGAGACTATCCCCAGCGAGAAAATACATTTTCTCTATCATGTTCCCAGTGAGAGCATTCCTCATTGGGAACAAATTCTTGATTATTTGTTTCTTTCAGGTTCATTCTGGATAAAACCTCGTCTCGACAAACTCAGTTTAGATTTCACAAAAAATCTACACAAAAACAATAAGCAATAACCTCGACATCATTTGCTTATTTCCTTTTCATCTTGAAGCTTTTCATAAAAGAATGTTCTTCTCAACAAGTTCAAATCATGATAGTTCCAGAAATCCCCACAGTTGTCTTTCTGTCTAAAAAGAAAACTTGTGTCTTTTCAATAAAAAATGCTCGCATCTTCTCAGGAAAGAGAGATCCCCGACAAGATTGTAGTTGTGAAAATAGAAACTCACTTGAGATCTTTTTCATCATTATCTGTTATTCACAAGGCTGAATACTCAGTAATTTTCTCAAGAATTACCTTGTTATAGTTATCACTTCGCTGATAATTGGTAATATCTTCAGAGCTCATTACCATAAACTATCACAAGGCTGATAATTGGTAATATCATTTTCATTTACCTTAAACATTGTCACAAGGCTGACAGAAGGTAATCTCCTCGTTTCTCAAAGCGAAACAGATATTCACATACATTGTGAATATATTTTCCCAATGAAACATATTGCTTGTTTCCCAACCAACAGGATTCTCTTTTCTTAGACAGATTAAGTCATCCTCACAATTTTCCCCCAACATATCATTCTTTGATATCTCCCGAGTGAACTTTTTGCAATCATTTTGCATCATTCGCATTTTTGGTATCTTAGGTCCAAAATTTGCGTATTCTGATATTTAAGTCTCTTCACACCTACCGAGACGAAGATATTCATCTTCATATCTCAGGTTAAAGAAACTTAAATAGGGGCATCTGTCATACCCCAATTTTTGACCTAATATACCACCTTACATTTGCATTATTGCATCACTAACAGTTCAGAACAAAATTAATCGGGTGTGGTTTCTACAGGTCAAAATTAGGGTTTCATCAATTTTTCATCTGATTCAAGAGGTAATCACTTAGGGTTTGAGTTTCACTCACCTCAATTGATCTATCTTAATCAAATCATCAACCTCTGATCTTCAGATATCCAACTTTTCCTCATGATCTATCAAGGA
Organism: Vicia sativa; assembly: GCA_021764765.1. NCBI lineage: Eukaryota > Viridiplantae > Streptophyta > Magnoliopsida > Fabales > Fabaceae > Vicia > Vicia sativa. The sequence goes on along the minus strand of CM038794.1, from coordinate 44,664,778 downwards.
TCGACCAATTAGGGTTTTCATCGAGGATAAGCAATCACTGATTTTCTGATCAATGAATGAATTTTTTGCTTGGGGATTGATCTTCATATCTCCAATACAACATGTTGACCTAATTTCTAGATTCAAAACATCACAGAAGTTCACATACTTCATCAGTCAATTTCTGGATCATCTGATGAAATTTCATCTGCACTGAAAAGTCAAACTTTGACTTTTGGTCAACTTTTTCAATCATCAAAATAATTCAAATGATCCATCATGATCATAAAAAATCAAGAAATTTTGAAGTCAACAAAAAGTCAAAATTTTCAACACTTAGAAAAAATTTTAAGTGTTAAAATTTCACATTTTTTCCTACTTTCATGGCAATTTTTCACATAGTTCCATTTGGAATTAGGAAAAACTCAAAACATGAAAGTTGTAGCCCTTGAAACAAGCTTTCCAAAATGTCCAAGAACTTGCAAATCCATTGTGTCTAGATATACTTTTGATTTTGAAACATAGAGCTCCAAAAGCCATGATTTTCAAGTACAACCTTCAAAATTACAAGTCATTTTTTGCAAAATCTCCTTCTAGAAGCCTTGTCACTAATTGGAGATAGGTTAGAGCTGATAAAAATCAGTTGAGAGGTAATTATGATGGAGATAAGATCAAGTTAAATTTAACCATGGTTAAAGGAAGGTTCCTTTTGCATTTATGGCAAAAATGACTTTCTTGCCCTCTCGGCAAGTTGTCCAAATCAAGCCAATCTTCTTTGCTTGCTAATCGATTTTTGACCTATAAATAGAGGTCATGTTTGCCATTTTAAACCACACCAAAGCTATGCAGAACAAGCTTTCTCTCTTCTTTATTGAATTTCAAGCTTTATGTTTCAAAAGTGAGAATTCTTGCACTTTTCAAAACTTATGAAAAACCATGAGAAATTTGGTGTCTAACATGTCTTAAAATCAATATGTAACTGGTTTGAAACTTAAAATCAACACAAGAATCTCTAAAACCGAATTGCTTTTCATATTTCTAAACTTACAAAAGCGCCTTAAACTTCAAGCTGTTAGTTTGGCTCGAGCAAGTTGTGTTTTGATTCAAACATCATCAACATACTTCATATGGATGATACAAACCATCATCTTTGGTAACACTTCCAAACACGAATTCGAGTTTCACTTCAAGCATATGCAAGTGGACTTGGTCGAGTAATTCAGGTTGATTCAAGGCAAGCGAGCATCCTCACGTTCCACGAAGTTCATTGGTGCTCGGCAATACTTAAACATCAGCGGAAACACTCTATTGAAGAATTCGATCTCGACTTCAAGAGGTAAGTGAATCAACTTGAACTCTTTGATTCTTGATTTACTGATTCAAAAACTCTTGGCGTTTTGTTTACGCACCATCAACGAAGCTTAACCTAAACCAATTGCTTAATTCCATGATCACACGATTTCAATTTGATTTTAAAGAACTAGGGTTCTTCGTGTTTTAAATTTAATCATGTTAAATTAAAATAAATGAAATTAAACCACATCATCATGTTCTGGTTCAATTTCGATCAAGTTTGATGTTTACATTAAGCAATTTCATTGAGAAACAGAATCCATGGGCGATTGAAGGATCGAGGAAGAAGATGAGTTCGCGTGTGTTTTTCAAATTCAAATTTTCAGTTTATAATATATTTAATTGGATTGGCATAAGTGAACGGATGTATTGCCGCCCCAACAGTTGCCAGCTCACCTTTAAGTCACTTGCCTTGCCTTGCCCAATGGTCCCGGGTTCGAGTAGCCTTGGGACCATTTTATAAACTTTTCATTTTCTCTTCATATTTTTTTCAAACTTTGACTCTTTCAAAACTCAATCAAAACTCCTCATTTTAAGGTGATTTTTTGTACACTTGTAATTTAACATGTCTATTTTATGATAATGTCAAAAAAATTCAAAAATACTTTCTTTTGATTATATTTTTATCGAGCAGCGATCGTTTGAGTACTTTTCAAAGCACTTTCAAAGACGTTTCTTTCAAACTTTCGAAGCCCTAAACTTTTTCAAACTTCTTGTAAGTATATTTCACTTTTCAAAAACACTTTCAAGAGCTTTTCAAAACTTTTCATCAAACTTACATCTTTTTTTCCATGATCGATCCGATTTGAAGATAAAACCGAACTCGTTTTCCTCGGTTTCTTAATCGATCATGGGCCTCCCGTGTAAGTCCCAAAATTCTTTTATGTACATACATTATTTCCTTGTACATATCCAATTCTTTTATGTACATACCAATTTTACTTGTACATATCTGAGATACCTTTGTAAATACTCAAGTACAGACAAACTTCATCCGTTTGTTTTCGTTTAAGCTTATATACTTGAATACCATTGGTATTAAAAGGAGCATTATTCGGTGAAATGCTTTTAAACCAATGGGCCTCCCTTACGGTGTAAGTCCCAACCATCCTATGTACATATTTATTCCTCGTACATAAATACTCGCTCGTGTACATATTCATTCCCTCGTACACATTCAAACTTGTAAATAATCAAGTTACGCTCGTTTCAAACGTTCGTTTTACACACACTTGTTTACATTTCTTTCATAAACTCTTGTAAATAAACTCTTACATGCATTTGTTTATATTTCCTGCATAAACTCCCGTGAATAAACGTCATACATTTGTTTATACAACTGTCTAGTTATAACACAACAACTAGTCTAACAAATGAGTTCCCCACAAAGTTAGCCTCCTCTTGGGCTTTGTACAAGGTAACTCATTTCATCTGAGTTCAGCCTCCTCTTAGGCTTCATATAAGAAAACTCATTCATCTGAGTTTAGCCTCCACTTAGGCTTCATATAAGACAACACTCCCCTGATGAGTCAGCCTCCTCTAGGGCTTCGTTCAAAAGAACTCCTCATTGAGTTTAGCCTTCTCTTAGGCATCAAACAAGAAAGAGACCAGGAAATCTCTTAACACCTCCTATTGGGCTTCCAATACAAAGAATCACCCGTGTTAGGATAGAACCCGGAGAGTATAATTTCCCGGTGAAATCGCTCTTAAAATCCTAAGGGGATGGTTTCTCGGTGAAACCCTTCTTAAAGCCAAAGCCAGCCATACCCTATAGCTTCCTCTTGAGCTTCATACAAGGACCCTCGATGACCCTCGGAATGCCTCCTCTTGGGCTTACAATACAAGGACCCATGGGCTTCTTAAAAGCATCCCCTAATCCAATCAATTTCTCCTAGAGGTTTAGACATCTATCATCTCTATGGAAGAAGTATCTCGTCTATCACATCACATACAATCAAAAACTTTTCAAACTCTTTTCAAATAAAGACATCTCTTAATCGTAAGTGGTAGCGCTTGTACACTCAAGCAAAACACCCAATGCTTACAAATAAAAGATTCAATCATCTTTTTCAAATATCTTTCTAAAAACTCGTAAGTGGTAACGCTTGTAAACTCAAGCAAAACACCTATAACTTATGACGAAAGATTTAATCAATCAACCTTTCAAAATGTATGTGATGAAATAGATTAGATACATTTTTCATTAAGATGACATTTGTCTGTGTCTCTTAATAACTTCCCGTTGCTTCCACTAGCATAAGTGGGAACTACGATTGCTCTGACTTTCTCAACATCCTTTTGAGAATATGTAGGCACAAGGTCTCATCCTTGGCGAGCAAATTTCTTTCTCCCTCAAACCAAACAAACCATAGATCCCTTTAGAACCGAGCTACGAATGCTTTGATGCCCATTAAGGGATATGTGTGCAGAAGATCCTAATGATCTTTGCGAGCACAATAATAACAAAACCTAGGATCCCACATAATCTATCCTTCTTAAAATCCAAAGGAGAAACTTTACCAATCATAGAAATAGCAATTTAAAACACACAAACATATCAAACATATTCATATATAAAGCTATAGATAACTATATATATTTAGGGTGCTCCATCTATTCCCTTTATATAACAAACTTGCCCGGAATCTCCCCAATGCGTTGCGTCTAGTTCGCGCTAGTCGTAATGCATATCATATCAATTGAGGGTATTAACAGCTTTCCCCTTTTTCATAATCATTTTTCTTGTGTTGGAAATAATAAAGCTTGATGCTCGCGGCATCTTTATAAACAAATCAAAAGAGTAAATCTTTTCGAGCCAGAGAATCCGAATTCAGATTCGATTCTCTCGCGCGTCACTTTTTAACAAGAACAAAGAAAACCGAACTTCTCAAGCGACAAAGAAATATAATAGATTAAGCCATCACAGGATGTCTTAACGAAAATGCTATGAGAAGAAAACCGAACTTCTCAAGCGACAAAGAAATATAATAGATTAAGCCATCACAGGATATCTTAACGAAAATGCTATGAGAAGAAAACCAAACTTCTCAAGCGACAAAGAACTTTAATAGATTAAGCCATCACAGGATGTCTTAACGAAAATGCTATGAGAAGAAAACCGAACTTCTCAAGCGACAAAGAAATATAATAGATTAAGCCATCACAGGATGTCTTAACGAAAATGCTATGAGAAGAAAACTGAACTTCTCAAGCGACAAAGAAAAATAATAGATTAAGCCATCTTAGGAAGTCTTAACGAAAATGCTATGAGAAGAAAACCGAACTTCTCAAGCGACAAAGAAAAAAAAAGGTAAATTAAGAATTCGATATGATTGAGAACTTGTCAGAAAATTCCAGAGAGTTAAGGAATACCCGCAGACCTTGTGACACCCCAAATTAATTCAATTATTAAATAATTAGAAATTTAATTATTAATTTAATTAAAGGTTTAATTATTGACATTTTTGAATTAATAGATTTAATTGATTAATTAAATAATGGAAGTGTTGGGGGTGTAAAGTTGAATTGTAAAGTTTAATTACAAAACAAATTCTGTGGTCAATTGGATGTAAAAATGCAGTAATTAATTCTGTTATGATGTATTATAAGGTTTGGTGATGTATGGATTTAATGGGAATTCGTAACAGTGAAGAAAAGCGAGTTTTGGTGGAAAAACAACGGTATGGGTCGACACATAGCTTTATGGATCGATGCATGCAGTGAAATTTTAGAAAACCAGAAGCAAGGAAAATGTATGCATCGACTCATGGAGTCATGCATCGACTCATAGGAAGAGATTTTAAGCTATGCATGGACACATACGTGTTATGCATCGACACATACTGAACTGATTTTTAAAAATGTAGAATTTTAACTTGTATGCATCGATGCATACGATGCATGTGTCGACGCATGCTGTTTATGTATTGATGCATAGGCTTATGCATCGATACATACTGTGCTGAGACAGAACATGAATTTTCTGAAAACGATTTCGGCCATATCTTTGCGACCGTAACTCCGATTTAGGTGTAGTTGGTATCGTTCGAAAGCTTAGAACGAGTACTATCTAATAAAAATATTTTCAACACCAATAATTGAGATATTAAGGAATTAATTTGGTTTTCGTAATAAGAACTCATGGTGAATTTGTGAATCATTTGCTGAGTAAATGTGCAGTATGTTATTTCCCTGGGTTGTGATTAACATTAGATGTTCATGATTGTTGTTACCATATGTTGTTGTTGTTATTGATTATAATTGGAATAATGTTGTGTGATCATATTCCATGTTTGAATTGTTGCATGCTTCTGATGTGCATGCATGAGCATTTTGGTAATGGTTCATTCCCATTGTGTGGAATTGAACTTGCAGTGCCAATAACCGTACCCAGTGGATAGTGGTGGTGAGGCTATATTCTTGACCCAATGGTGTATGAATCATTGATTATTGTTTTCCGAAGTGTAAGCGGAACAGGGTGTGAACTTGTGTCACGTTTGGTACCACATGCATTTGAGTCTGCATTGCATATGTAATTATAACATGTTAGGATAATTTCCAGTGTTATAATTGCATTGATTGTTTGTATGCATAATGAATGTGTGAATTATATTTGTGAATCGTATTCTAATGCTATTAATAAGGGTGGAATAATGAATTGATTGTTTTATTGTTTTAAAGAAACGTATAATGCATTTTAATCTTGATGAAATCTCACCCTTACTTTAATGATTTCAGTTAAGTGAATAACTGCTCGGGGTTGGTGAGGACAACTTATAGAGTTGTGCTACATAGTTAATCCGCATGCAGTGTCATGCTCAGTAGTTGTAACAACTGAGGAGCGATCGTTTGGAATTTTTATGGATTTAAAACTTGTTCTTTTGGTTTATGTTATGGAATAGTTGTGATTTGAATTATTCGGATTCTTATATTCTTTCCATTTGTATAAACATAATCCTTGGTTTTGTTTTATTTAATAAGTTCTTGATAAAATGCATGTTCCTTTGTTTTGTTATTTTTGAATTCTTAAAATTGTGGCGCCCTTGATGTTTTGTTTAAAACTACGATTAAAATATATGTCTGGGGAAATTAGAAGGGTGTTCAGACCTTAAGGAAGATAAAATTGAGAATTTGTCGGAAAATCCGAAGAGTTAAGGAATACACATGAGACCTTAACGAAGATGAAGTTGAGAAGCGTACGAAGATCCCAAAGAGTTAAAGAATACCGCAAACTTTAACAAAGATATGATCGAGAATTTGTCGAAAATCCCAAAGAGTTAAGGAATACCCATGAGACCTTAACGAATATATATAGCTAGAACAATATTAGAATTGTTGTGCACGAAGGTGCGAGCCATGGCATCTTTGAATGTCTTGACCATGTAACTTCGAGTTACCATGAACAAATTGATGGCGCTTTAGAATACACTTCTGCGGGGATAAACAACTCAATATCTAGCACCTTTGGTGTGATATAGATGTTTATGAAGTCGATGAAATCTTGTTTCCGATGTTTACTGGATGAAATCTCTTGAACATGTAAAGACATGTTGAACAACTTCGAGTTGACAAGATCTTCAACTTTGTATGAGATAGCTTTCGGTGATAGAAGAATCGAGATTGAACCTGTTGAAAAACTTCTAGGGTAATGAGCTTCAATTTGTTGGCATTGTATAGACAAATGCGTGGTAGCAAATGATATGTGGGTCAACTTATGAGTTGGAGAAATATCCTGACATTGTATAAACATCCTACCCGATGGATATTTATTTGTTGAGTATTCGAAAACTTACTGGGGAAATAAACACGCCAGAAGTTCGATGTAGTTTTGAGCATTTCGAGAGAAACAAATTGCGAAACCACTGCTAATAGAATTTCTTTGAGAAGATTCTTGTCTGAAAGAAATCTTGAAAATACCAAGAATAATGTTGTAGAAATCCTTTCTGAAGGAGACTCGCTTGGGAGTAAATTAAACTTCGTTGGGGAAACTCCATAAGAAAATCGTGTGGAAAAACAACAACAGGAATTCGGTTGATAATTTCTTGACATTAAAGTTCATCGAAAGAGACAATTGTTTCTTTGGGGAAGAAATCTCGGTTGGAGAAACCACCATTGTCAAAGTTCATACAAGCTGAGTTGTGTTGGAGAAAGAGAATAATTATATGCGTCGAGAACTAATCCTTCAATTTTATCCTTATAAGGATATTTGCGTTTAGTGAAAAAAACACGCAAAAGAATTAGCGAATAATGTATGAGCATGATATGCATGATATGATATGCATGATGATTTTTTGTTTTGATGCGAAGAGTATGTGATTCACGACATTTGGGAAGAGGAAAATTCAAATGCATCATGCGAGATAATGCACTAGTTTCAGATATCGATCTACCACTTGAAAGGCTCCACGGTAATCCTTGAAGGAAGGATAACAAATTGAAATGCATTAACGAATGCCCAAGTTGAATAAGTTGGACCAAAGATAACATGGTCGGTAACCGAAGATCGAAAGTGGACCTGCGGGGATAAAATAAATTAGGTTTAGCGTACAGGCGACATAATACTGACGGTTCGACAAGCTAACACCTTGATAACAGAAGGATGTAATAAGCATATCTGAGATATGTTGAATCATTTTGACATTGAAAATCATCATTAGTCTAAGTATTTGAGCTGCGGTGAGTTGCAATAAGCCATAGATAACTCCATTGGGGAATAGGAATCAAGTTCAACATCATCGGGGAATAATCAATTCCACCGTGGATAAATCTTCCATCGATGGCAATAACATGTCTTGGCATGTTTAAACAAATTAATGTTAGCAGATCTTAAAATCCTCTAAACATCTCATCGGTGAGCGCACCACTATTGAATAAGCGAGGAATGCGGAAATAAACACACCGAGATTCATACGGGATTAATTGAGAACAACTCGAAAATCGGATCTATAATGGATTGCGCCACTAGGACTTACTCGGGAAGTTGTTATGCGCGATATTTGAGCAGATCTTGGTTGAGAACAACAACATTGAGGATCTTGAAATGGTAATCCTGCGGAGAAGACTCACTTGGGAAGTAGCGAAGCGATGGAAAACTTCTAAAGATAACTACGTGGGAACAACACTGGGGATCCAAGTGGAAAATTCCGTTGATACAAGAGTTCCTTTGGGGATGATCAATCACTTCTCAGGGAAGAAATTATCACGAGTTGACACCACTTTGATTTATTTTGAAGAAGCATTCAAATTGCATTGGGGAGAAGAACTAAGTTACCATTTGAGAAATAGTCTTCTTCTTGCACTGACTCCATTCGAAAAGACCCAGAGTCGACTAGGGTTTATGCATGAATATATTATATGATATATGCGAGTAAGCGGCGTGGTGACCTGGCGATGATTTATGTAATGATTTATGAATGCAAGTATGGATTATTAGATGTGTGCCAAATAAAATTTTACCTTGAAGGAAAAAATCGTTAGGCGATAAGCGATTTTAAGTTAAACCACTAGGCGAGCCGGTGAAAACATATTAACCACCGAAGGAGGCGGTGAAATAATTTTGACCGCCCGGGCGGTGAAATGGTTTTAATCAACCAAGCGAGGCGGGTAACATATTAACCACAGACGGAAGCTGGTGAAATAATTTTGACCACAGACAGCCGGGTGAAAATCTTAACCACGGACAAAAGCGGGTGAAATGGTTTTAACCACGACAGCGGTGAAATACTTTTGACCACCGAATGAAGCTGGTGAAATAATTTTGACCACCGGAGGCCCGGTGAAATGATGTTAACCACGGTGAGCGGTGAAATGTACCAAACAAAGTAAGATTTTAATGGCACGGATGAGATGCATGATCGACAATGCATGAAGATGCTTTGTTGTTTGGTTGTTAAGACCAAGAAATATTCTTGAAACAATTCTCTCATCAAAGAAAGTTTTAGCATGATTCCTGCCCTCAAATTGACGCAACAACGCTAACACTTGAGAGAAAAATTCTAAGCGACTTGAAGATCTGAGAACAAAATTGTTTGTATATTGCCTGTTGTTGATTATCGAAGAGATTTTCTTGAGAAGATCTTGAAATAACTTATAGTAATCTGATACTGGGATGGCTTGCCCCAGAATTTGTATTCTAATGCATAATGCCCCTGATTAGCAAATCCTTTGAAAGATATTACCGTGTCTCGATGTGACTGCCCCAGATTGAGTGAATCTTGAAGGATTGACTTCACTATGCTATAGAAATAGCATGAACCAATATGCTCCTGGAAAGACTTCAGCGTCGAAATAGCCGGATTATTGAATCTTGGAGCAGCGTGCAGGCTAAATGATCTTTAGACAATGCCCTATCAAAAGGTCCTTGGATGCTTTGCAAGCTTAGGTGATGAAGGATATCCGAATTCCTTGTTGATTATTCACATGATCTTCCTTGATGCTAAGTGTTGACTTGCAAATCAATTTGATTCATTCAAAATGGTAATTTTAATGCAATGTTCATGCAAATTTATGAAATCAACTTCATTATTGGGCCGATGAAGAAAAGCGATGGATGAACCACTAGTTTTTTTTAAAAATGTGAAAGATTACACAAAATTTGATATTAATACGGATGATTAGCAAATATCTTTAGGGTCGGTTATGCAACCTTGCATGGTATGCTTTAACCTTGCTTCAATTAGGTCTTTTGAATGTTATGTGATGTGCAGTTCATGGTGTTTTGAAACAAAGGATAAAGACTCAAAGTTTATTTGTACCACCGCCTTCATAATGTTCTCTAGTCCTACATTCAACTAACTGATACTGACACTCATCTAGAAGTAAATGATGGTTGAGGAACCAATGAGGTTTCTTGGACACGATAGTCACTAACATTTTGTTCCGGTGTCTCGCTTCACACAACTTTGTTCTTTGCTCAACATTTTTCTTTGGTAATCTTTTACGCCTTAGAGATTTTCTTCCTTTTTACAAGTTAAGTGACCTCGAGTTGTCTTTGATTAATTGGAAGTGATTGTGGTATCACAGGTCCTTGGTAGATGAGAGATTGTTGTTGTATTATCATCTGATTGACTTCCCATATGCGAGATAACCATTATAGTATTACCCTCTTTTGATGCACATTGTTGATGAGCGGTCGACTAGTGGTTAACCTTTCTCAACCTTAGAAGGATAGCCATTGTTGTCCTTTGATGCACACTCTCTAGTGAGTTACGATGCTCGATCAAATTAATTGAACACTACCCAACCACGAGGTTAAAAATGAAGGTTTTTTACGAATAGAAAAACTCTACCAAGGCTCAAAGGGGTTAACGGTATATCTCCCTTATAACTTCGGTGTTTGGAAATTTGAAACAATGCCTGTACATCTTCAACAAAGTTTTATTTGAAAGCATGCTTGCAGCAATTATGGGTATTTTGTTATCATCACCCTCCCTCCAATATTCGCATAACCAAAAGTTTGATAAAGACAAGGAAATAGAAGAAATAGTGATATATTTTTTCTTTTTGCAATAAAAATGACAGAACAAGTGAACACGAATGGATTGATTCAAAACAAATGCATGCTCATTTCATTAATATTACCATTTAGAAAATAAAAAATTTAAAAGCAAATAATACATTAACAGACAAAGAAAATGCCAATGAAAAATGATAAAGGTGCCTCAAGGATCGCCAGCTTCGAGGATGAACTGTCCTTTATGATTCACCAACTTCATAGGGATGCTTCTTGCAGTCTTGGTACTCATGAGTATGGGGTTCCCATTCGAAAGCAATTTCCTCCTTGAAGGTCGTCACTTACGGTCGATCAATTGTTGAACTTTGGCTTTGTAGGATTGCAATCTCATTGAGTGTCCTCCGGTATTATGGTATCCATCGTGCATTATGATTATATCATGGTGGGAATGACTTTGGTGGCTTAATGAACTTGGAACCACCAATGATTTTAAACCGGATATGGCGAAGTTGTTGTAAGTCAGGAATTGGATCGAGGATTCCTTCTTTCCAAATTACTTGAGGCTGGTGGATTCGATGCCAGCTCGATATCCATGACCTTGAACTTGATTTTTGCATGAGGGTGCCCATGGTTCTTGAATGCTTGTAGAAGCATCAGTCGCGATATTGAGCAATTTGTTACATATGGAGGTTGGCCATAGGTATAGGGAATTGGAGCTTGTGGAGCTTCCCAAATGCATTGGTTTCATAATCCTTTTTCCTTTTGGGAACCTCTTGAAATTCTTCCTCATGACTTGGCTACTCGGGGCATCTTGGAGTTTTCACTTATGAGACTTCTCGATCGTTCTCCCACCATCACTGAGTCATAGAAACTTGAAGATGTACAACCTATCATTCTTTGAGTATGAATTAGGTAAGGTATTCAAGAACAAGTCAACCAACTCTATCAAGCATTGGTGGTTTAACTCGAGCAACCAACTCTCTCATCTTTATGACTCCTTGAGCGACCGTTAATATTCGAGAGAAAGATTACGTAATTGGATACGGGTTGGAGCCATGGAAAGGTTGAACTCGTATTGTTTCAAGAATGAGATAAGTCTTTCAATTGTGAACATCCTTTTTCTCAATTGTGTATACCAATCGAGAGATGCCCACTAAAGGCATCTTGGAAACAATGGATGAGAAACTTTTCATCATGAGCATATCGAGACATCTTGCGAACAAACATCTTCAAATGAGTCTACGGACAACTAACAACTTTGTACTTCTCGAAGTTTGGCATTTTAAACTTTGGTGCAATCACGATCGACACTAAGCAAAGGTTGACATCTAGACCAATAGTATCGTTTCCATTCAATACCCTCGATTGTTCCTTGAGATCAAGACATATTAGCACGGCTTCAATATCTTGAGGAGCTCTAGTGTTGACCATTGAATTCGTTCCTTGATTTTGCACATAGTTGGCAAACCTAGGCTTCTTAGCGACTTGAGGATGTGGGATACAACCTTCTTGAGCAGTTGATTGTACGTGGACCGTAGGGATTGCGTTAGATAGAACATTGAGCACCAATTGAGGTTGAATAGGATCATCCACATGAGAGAATCATACATTGGATTAGACATAACGATGAAATCGACATGGAATCGACATGATGTAGTAGCATCCTCGACATTATTCTCGAAAAAGCTAGCATGGCTGCCAACATTTGATCCACCTTGTCTTTCCACCCGGATCCTCTCTTATCACAACTTGATTATGTTCCAATTGGTCTATCGGACTTGCCATGAGTGCGAGGAATATTCAGCGGCAAGGAACAAAAGGTGACATGAGCTTTTAGTGGAGGAGAAAATGCATGCATGTTGATGAATGTAAATGCATGATTTTATTTCTATTTTGAATGCAAATGATTTTTTTTGTGAATGCAATGCAACGGCAATGCATGTAAAATGTAATGTGATGCGATACATATTGATGTTATGCGTAAAATTACAATAAAGTTAAATAGACAAGGGTTTAAAAGGACGGACCGTCCATGGTTTGACGTCTACAACAATTCCCAATACAAGGTGGTTCTAATGTTTGTTTGCTAAATTTTTTGAGTCGGATCCTTTTAACAAATATTATCATTCTGTGACGGCCTACGTGAAGATAATATTTCAGTATACTCGAAAATGGCTCAAGGATACTCAAAAACCTTTGAGCGGTTGGTCTCGTTTTGGATATCCTAATACTTAGAGTTATAGGCCATTTGTCCGAAATGCATCCCGTGCCGTACGGTGCAACAACCCCTTAAAGCGACCAACTCTAAGTTGTGGTCTTCACGTTGATCAAGGAACACGGATGTCAATGGACCTAAGCTACGCAACCACTCTAAGCTTAATGTTTCCTAGAAGCTTGGGTATTGGGCATATCTATGAACCATAACCAACAAATTCCAACACAATAATATACATATCAATAGGATAGTATACAAAATGTAAAGAAATAAGAAATGAAACATAAATGAACAAGAAGAAAACAATAAACAAACACACAAACATGTGAAGAATCTAAACTAGGGTTGACTAAGCTTAGTCAAAAATTTTAAAAAATAGGTGAAGTCACCATGTGATGATTGGTTTTCATCGATTGTTTTAAAAACAATGAAGTCGCCACCTAATTTTATTTGTTCTAAAAGAATGGAAAATATAGATAAAACCCCACGGATGCGGATAAGGCGTCTACGTGACCAAAACATGGAATCGGAGTCGGTTATGTAAGGGAAGGTATTAGCACCCATCCATCCATTCGATGGGACCCATTTATTTATAAGTGTTTGTGTGTATTAAATTGCTAATTCATAAGTTATGATCGAGAAATAAAGAAGCGGGGTTTATTAATTATTATTTTGAGTTTGTACGGGTTTGAAAGCAGGTATGCCTAAATATTCCCTTATGCAATGGGAAAGTCAAAACTCCGTAGTTCCTCTTAAAATGTTTTAAATTGGTTGTATTGATTTTATAAGAAAAATCATACATTAGACATTTCAAATGCTTGAACTTGGACTTGTTTAGTTTGTTTGAAAAGCTTAAGTCCTCGTTCGTGTTTGAAATGGCTATTACTACTCTTTGTCGGAAAGAGTTTAATGATAGCATATGAGCGAGAAAAGGATTTTGAGTGAGTTGAATTGATTTTAGGTGGGTGAAAAGTACGAACAATAGGACTAGCATCCTCGATTCAAATACTAGAAACAAGAGGAGCTCGATGCTCAGCAGTGTAGTCTATCATCCCAAAAGTTTTCTTTAAGAAAAAGGGTGAAGTGAAACAAAGTTCACGTTATTAAGAACCTTTAAACAATTGGACTAGCATCCAAGATTTAAATACTAAAGTTCATTTTTACAAGTGTTTAAACAATTGGTCTAGCAACCAACGATTTAAATACTTGGGTTTTATTATGAAAAGAATTTGAAAATGCACTCGACGTTGGATCGAGGTTTGTAAATTAATTACGAAAGTGTTTTAGATGGGGTTTGGTAGCGGACCGAAGGAGAAAGAATGATTGGGTTATGATTAACCAAGTATGTGGACTTGATTAATCTCGTGAGGATAGGTGCTCCTATCCCAACCATGAGACCACAGTGCATGGAAAATTGGTATATGGACCAATGTTATTTCAGGGTTATGATTAACTAAAGCAACAAGGGCTTTAATTAACCTCGTGAGGATGGCCATGCCCATCCCCACCATGACCCCTTTAAGAAATCGACTTATGAGCCAATCAAGGAAAATTGGATTAGTTTTAATGTTGGTTGTGTGCGAAGTGTACAATGGTGAATAAATACCGAATAATAAGCAGACAATTATCACACAATATAATCGGAAATTTAAATGATTATTAGAAATGATTTTTTACTTTTGATGGAAAATCAACTAATAGTTTAATCGATAAATCATCAAATAAAACTATCATAACTAATTATTATTTAATAAATCGAGCAAAGATTAAATCATTTACATAAAAATAAAATAATTTAAAAGATGAGAGTTTAGGAATGAGCACGATATTGCGGTGATTAAGGGGTGTTGGAAGTAAGAATAGTCAGAGTCCACGAAGAAACCCATATGATCTTGTCGGTACAGTCGTGAGAGTCCACAACATCTTGGCAATTCGATCGTCGGATCTTTCTTTTCAAAATACTCAATGGCCAAGATGGAATATTCATGAAATATTAAAGAAAAATAAAAATAAAAGTAGTCAAAAAAAACAAGGTGAACCTAGTTTAGGATAAAATAAAAATACTAATTAAAAACTTAATCAGAACAAAAAAACAAGGTGGTGACACTTGTCACCAATAGCAAAACACATCTTAATTTAAAATGAAAAACAAAACATTAATTAAAATTAAAACAAATTAAACAGAAAACAAAAACTCTCTCTCTCTCACTCGTGAAATCACTCCTCTGTCCTCTCTCTAGAAAATGTCTCGCCGTAAAACATAAACAGCCTTGTAGAAATACGCCTAATGGCGGCGGACAACAGAAACTCGATTTCTCTACACTCTCGATTCGTTTTCTTCTTCTGATTATGATTTTCGTTGTGATTCTTTCAGATTTTGCACGGTTTGTTGTAGATCGTGAAAGGGATTTATGAAACCCCTAACCCTTTGATGATGATGATCGGTGGTGACGGCGACGGTGAAACGAAGGAGGAAGACCGTGATTGAAGGAGGCTCACACGCGGCTGAGACTTCTCCCGGTAACCTCTTTCCAATTCGCTATTGTTATTGTTTCCCTGTGATTCAGTGGCTTTCAAAATCTGTCTCTATTCTCTCTTTCTCTGCAATCAGAACTTGTGTTTCGGAAAAAAAGTTTCTGAAGGGTTTTGATTTCTTGAAAATGATGAATATCTATTGGTTTTCTTTGTTTCTGTTTGTTCTTTCCTTTTCTGGTATTTGGTTTCTGCAAAAATAATGATGATGGTTCTACGATATGGCTGCCTGAACAGTGTTGTTTGGTTTGTGGGTTCCGTTTGAGTTACATTGAGGTTTTGTATATGTTTTCGTGATTACAACCACGGTAGTTTTATGATTAACTACAGGTTCTCTCTTGTAATTTAGAACAATGGCTTGCTATGTTTATGGCTATTGCTTACATTATGGTTTCGGTATTGGAATGGCTTCGAGTTTTGGAGTTTTGAATTTTGGGAACAATGGAATTGCTCTTGTATTCTTTGGTCTCTTTCCTCATTTCAACTTCTCTATTTTCTTTTGATGCTTACTTTATGTCTTGGTAGAACTCGGTTTTATGTTGGAATTATCATACGCTTTATCTCATACTAGCCTATTTGCTATGTTGCCTCTGTTGCCATTTTGACCATGAACACTTGCTTTTTCAATTGAACTTTTCTTGTCTTAACATTTTGGTTCTCTGCTCTGCTTTGCCTTTACGCTATTAATCGATTTGGTTTTCTGCTGCTGATAACTATCTTTGCTTTTGTTGCTTGTGATAATCTGTTTTGATTTGATCTGCTACTTTGACTTACTTTCGATTGTAACTATGATGATAATATTGAGTTTGTGCTTTGCACCCTCCTTTTTGTGAATGAAGTTTCTTACTTCATGATTTGCAATTGGGAAAATCAGCCCATGAATCTTGATTATGAGGCTTTGGCATTAAACATGATTAAAAACCTTAAAAACGATTCCTTAAGCAACCCTAATGATGAGTTTGAATAGAAATTATCCCTTTAGATGCTTCTTTTTAAAATCTTGCTTGAAAGTTTCGTATAATTATGTTGCTAACCAATTCTTATTTTGTTTCATGAATAATTGATGGCGTGGAAATGATGAAGAAGGCGAAGCAAGAGAGTCTTGAAGATGGAAGATCCATCATGAAGATCAAAGCAAACATTCTCTTAGAAGCCATATTACTAAATTTTCCTTTGTAATTTTGAAATATTCTTTGTAAAACTTGGAGGAATGTCTTCAAAAGCAATAAGATGCTTAGCAATTAGTCATGACTTGTAAATCAAATACTTTTGATGATATGTAATTATTAACAATAAGACTTTTGAAATTGAATGAGTTTTGATTGAATCAAGAATGTTGACTTTAATTCTTACCCTCGCTCTGTTTGTCTCTTCTAGCTTGAATTTGGAAACACATAGCAATATGAACTATCCTTGCAAAAGCGAAATTACCAACAATATTTTAATTTCATATTAAGCTGAAACTTGATAATGATGAGTGAAATAGAATGAAGTTGGAAATTGAAAGGACATTTAATTTCATAGATTGTATGGTTGATTAACCTTAATTTGAAACTTATTACTTAAACCTTAAGAAATTCAAAAACTTCCATGTGATCCTAAAACTTTGATGATTGAATGATCCATTAAACAACTTGCACTTTAAGTAGATCACATGCATAAATGGGCTTCTTTAATGCCAACAATAAATCCACATTTAATTATTTTTGAATAAATCCTCTAGAATCACTTTGAATTCTTGATATTGGCAAACAAGCTCAACAAAACCTTTTAACTCATTTCTTGATTAATCCATGCAAAATTTAACTTGATTTTACTCTTTGAATCCAAATATTTCTATCAAAATGCAACAATGTACCCAAGACACGAACAAGATGTGAATTCAAAAGTCTTAGTACACATTTGAGCCAGTGAACTTCACAAGTTACTAACCATGACAACAATTCAAGATGCCTTCAATCTTCCATATTGATGGGTAAACCAAATAACCACACCTGACCTAATTGAATCGAATAGGAAATTTAATCACTTGATTCTCAGCAATAAAGTACACTAAAACATTCTACTTAATGAGGAAGAAATGCGTAACAATAGTGACTTGAACCTAATTCATCATTTATTTCAAATTCACTTTCAGGAAACAAACACAAAACCCTTGTAAAACTTGTGATCAAATATGAACCCAACCAAACTTCTAGATTGTTTATCTCATGAGATGGACGGATAGCTTAAAACACAAGCGAACACAATCTTGACACGAATAAAAACTACAGCCAAAGCGAGTGAAGTTGGATGATGGTAGGGTAAATTTTGAGGGTGCGACATTGTGATTATTCTTTTGATTACAAATAAATGCTCATATATAGAACATTTTCTAGTCAAAGAATGCAAACTACGCTAAGGCTCAAAACATACAAAGGCGAAGAATTTGACACACTCCGACGGATAGCGAGCAATTCGACATCTTGACTAATTCGAAGAAACAGCTAGTCGACAAAGCGAGAATTATATTCTAACACCCCCTAATTCATGTTCTTGAGACTTCTCATCAATGCTTCTCTTCTTTCTGCGAACTTTACTTTCTTCAAGGTTTAGTGAAAATGTCGACTTGTTGAACTTGATCTTGCAATGCTTTATTTAAAGACCTTCCTTTGTTGACTTGATCTCTAGGAAAATGGTACCTTCTTTCTATGTTTTTAGCAGTGACCACAAGGTGATTTTCGGGTTAATTCTTTGATTTGTTGTGAAAAATAGCTTTACCTTCTTAGGCTCCATTATCTTAAGTTCTTCAAGTAACATTTCAATCCATCTTTGCTTGGCATACAACATATCTGCAACTACATATTTTGCTTGCGAAGATGACAGCATACAATGCTTTGTTTCTTGAACTCGGAGATTGGAGCACCTTCAATCATGAAAGTGTAGCCTCTGATTGCTTTTCTTTTCGTCTTGATCTCCACTGAAATCGAATCGGTGTATCCATGAACCAGCTTATGTTATTCTTTGACTTCACAGGCAACACACGCCATGGTCGGCGTTCCTTTGATGTATCTCACACCCTCTTTCTTGCGCAATGAGATGATGTTCTTGAGGTTTCTCCATAAATCTTCTCAACAATCCTACACTTTAGCGGATATTTGGTCTTGTATTGCAAAGATATCTCGGGGATCCAATGATTTGTTTGTACAATGTCAAATTACAAACTCATCATTCGATTCCTTCTTTACTTCTCCTGTCTCTAACGATTGTGTTGCTTCATTCTGAGTTGCTAATGTTGAATCTCTTGAACATCTTGAGCATACTTATCCGATGCAAGAATACCTTCTTGATTTTGAATCCCATCCCTAAGAAATACGAGAGATTTCCTAAATCCAGGACATTTGAATTCTTGCATTAACCCGACTTGACTTTCAT
>CM038794.1:44485791-44645734 GCA_021764765.1 Vicia sativa | reverse complement strand
GATCTTGTCACAAATGCCAGATTTATACCGATAAAGTACATGTACCTCCAGTACCTCTGAATGTTTTAACTTTTCCTTGGCCTTTTGCAATGTGGGGCATTGACATGATCGGAGAGATTAAGCCCACGGCTTCCAATGGACATCGTTTCATCCTTGTGGCAATTGATTACTTTACCAAGTGGGTAGAAGCAGCCTCGTATGCATCTGTTACCAAGAATGTTGTGGCTCGATTCATCAAACATAATCTTATCTGTCGGTATGGCACTCCCGAAAGGATTATCACAGATAACGGCTCTAATCTCAACAACAAGATGATCACCGAACTCTGCATGCAGTTCAAGATCAAGCATCACAACTCATCTCCTTACCGGCCTAAGATGAATGGCGCAGTGGAAGCCGCCAACAAGAACATTAAGAAGATTATACAGAAGATGACTATGACTTACAAAGATTGGCATGAGATGTTACCATTTGCTCTTCATGGTTATCGCTTTACGAACATCAACAGGGCCCCCTTCTCTGTATACGGTATAGAAGCCTTACCTATCGAGGTTGAGATACCCTCAACCGTAGTCCTCCAAGGCAGAGTTAGGCGAAGACGATTGGGTCCGACTCGCCTTGACCGATTAACTTGATCGATGAGAAGCGACTCACGTCCATACGCCACGACGGATCTATCAAAACGAATGATCGAGCATTTAACAAGAAGGTCAAGCACCGAGTCTACCAAGTCGGTGATCTAGTAGTCAAGCGCATCATTCTTCCACAAGGTGATCCAGGGGCAAATGGACTCCCACCACGAGGGACCATTTGTAGTCAAGAGATTTTCCGTGGAGCTATGATACTTAGCACCATGGACGGTGAAGACTTCCCACACCTGAACACGGACATAGTCAAAAATACTACGATAAAGAGACCCGCTAGGTCGGTGACCTAGGCAAAAATAAGGGCATCTGGCGAACCAAAAGGTTCGGGCAAAAATAAAGGATATATACAAAACATGTACACGGCAAGTCGAAAACACGAAAAGGCGGCTTGGGCAAGAAAGGTATCGGTGGTGAAAACCCGAAAGGCGGTCTAGGCAAAAGTTAGGGATTTAAGCGTCGACTATGTCTCTTCGGATCACTTCCAGACTACTATCAGCATTCAAGGTTCGAATGGCGAAGATCATTCACTCACTTTCTACTGACAGCAAGGAGATGAGATAGTTGAAATATATGAGTACTAGCATAGTTGGAACTTAACGAGATTGTTTCTGCATAGCTTTTACCTTTCTTGTGTACAAAACTACTTGGCCATACGCCACCTCTTCAATAATACAAATTCTTTCTCTTTACAATTTTCACTGTTGTTGTTTGCAATAAGTCCAACGTTTGCTTTGAATGACTATACGCATTTGACAATAAGAATCTAATCACAAACATACGAAAAGTGAACATACAAAAGTACTTACTACAGGCTCCGGGGTGGGACGACGAAAGTCACCAAAGCATTCCCCACGAGCATGATCCCCACAAAGGTGTCACTCACAACACAACTTCCCAGTGAGCAAAGGGAATCCACGAGCAGCAATTCCACTCGACTAAGTAATGTTACATCGGTCTCAAGTAGTAACACCTCACCCCATCAGGTATTTATCCCAGTAGTATCTCTCATCCGTCCCTTTTCCCAGTAGTATCGGACCCAAGACTTGGTCAGATAGTGCATCGGAGGAACCTACATCTTCATTCCCCAGCCAGAGATTACAACGGGATCCTGACTCTTCCAGCCCGGTCTCCCAGAAACTATCAAATGCTCTCCGTGAGATCGCACCCGTCCCTGGAGCGCCTCCTAAATTTCCTCAGCAGGATCTATATATGAGATCCCCGACAACTAGCTTCTCAAATCTCTACCTTCCTCAACAATATCTAGGCCCAAGACTTGGTCAGATAGTGCATCGGAGGAATCCAGGGTATCTTTCTTCTCCTTCAAAAGCAGGGACTTCCACCTACTCAATTCCCCAAGCAGGAGTCAGAAATCCTCAAACAGAGCATCCGCATCTTCTTCAAGATGGATATGTTTTGAAATACCACAACATCTATCATCCATACATTACTCATGAAGTCATAATTCATGCATATGTCATTCATATACACTGTCATGCATCATACTTTGCATAAAACTAACCAATATTCTATCAAAGTTCCTCTTGTTTTCCAAAAGTAATGATCACCGACGCAAACAGTCGAGATTAAGCCCCGAATCGACGGAAAACTATCTGAAAGACCGCCCTTGGTTGTCCTCCGACGATCGGTCCAGATTAAGCCCGAACCGACGGAAAACTATCCGAAAGACCACGGTTATCCTCCGATAACGGCAATGGATCAACACCGATGCACAGAAGCTATCCACATTTTGCCAACCACTATCTCCCTCGAGTAATCGCACGAAGATTTATTCGACCCTTCCTATTATCAACAAGAACTATAGAGTCTAGCGTACGACTCAGTTGCCTTGGATGGCATCTTAAGCCCATCTCCGACTACTTATCAACAATGCTTCACTTTCATAATGCTGCATATATGGTTAAAAATCAATACAAACCAATAACTTCATTCAAAAAATGAACACGAAGTCTAACGTATGACTTACTCGGATGGCATCTTAAGCCCATCTCCATGCTCCTTCCGAACGTCTGAGCACGGCGTCGGCTCACTCCCCCATCGATTTTTCGGATGGCATCTTAAGCCCATCTCCGTCAATTCTCCTATCGACATTCTCGAGTCTAGCGTCGACTCATCTTTCAAAGAAGTATCCAGCTTCTCCAAATGGCATCCAAGCCCATTCCCACATCATCCACCAACAGAGTGCAAATTTTGTGTACTCGAGTGTTCAATCATATTCTACCTCCGGTCACAAAGACAAGCGTGTCAATCTAACCCTCCAGACAAGAAGATTGAACAGGGCAGTGTCATACCCCAAAATTTGCCCTCCATCTACTCAAGAGATTTCATACATCTATGCTCAAGGATTCCTCAAGAGTTGATCAGACAAACTCTCTCCTAGACAATCAACCCAAACTAGGGTTTGGTATCTCTCAAGTCAAGATGAACTTCCAACATCTCCAATGGCCTTCATGCCTCCTCATATGCTTCAAAGATTCTCCATGTCAAGTTTCAAGCTACACAAGTCAAGTTTCCTCGCAATTGCTCGATGGTTGAAAATCGGTTGTATTGGACAAAAGTCAACTGTGGTCAACATACAGTCAAACTTCATAATTTTTGGTCAACATCCTCATTTTGAAGTTACATTCATCATTTGATCAAGGGTTGATCATGATTCATCAAGAAAACTCAAGATTTGCTCAAAAGTCAAACTTTCTAAATTAGGGTTTCTAGGTGAAAAGTCAATGAACTTTGACCGATCATAACTTTCTCATACTTTCTCGTAAATTTTTCCACCACCTCTTGTTTTGAAGGAAATTCAATTCTCTACAACTTCATGTCTCACAAGAATGTCCAAAAATGCTTCATTTGAGAGGTATAGCTCAAAACATTAGGTCATTTTCAAAGTCAACAAAAGTCAACTTTTGCTTTGAAGATATATTGAGCATGGTAACTCCAATTGGGATGAGACCAAAATGGTTGGTTAGAGGACTCTTAGAGCTTTCCAAAAGTCCAAGAACACTCAAAATGTGGAAAATTGAGCAAGTTACACCATTCACAAGTTGGGCAATTTTGAAAGGATGCACAAAGAGATACTTCAAAAATCAAATCTTTTGCAAATGGGCTTGCTTTTCTTCATCCAAACTTATTCCTCATACAATTAGGAATATCCAAGCCCAATGCCACGAATTTTGATTTATTTTTCTATTTAATTTGTAATTTATTCATTTAAATGCAAATTAAATTTAAAATAAATTATAAAATCAAAATTAATTGAAAGATTGATTTTATTCTTTCCTTAAGACCCAAGCAATTCATTAAAAGCCAGCAATTTCGAAATTGGATCAAAAAGGCAAGATTGGATTGAAATTGATCAAGTTTTGAAAATTTGATTTTCATGAAAATCAAATTTGATTATCATTGAATGGTGATTGATTCTTGCCAATAATGATCCCAAATCCATCCAATACTTATACGATGCATATCAATCACAAGAAAAAAAAATTGCTCTAAGAACCCTAGAAAATTTTCAAAGAAACTTGGAAAAAGGCAATTTGAATTCCGTTTTGAGCCAATTCAAGGTGTTTTGAGGATTGAATAAGCATCCTCAAGGTCCCGAAGCTATTCCAATCATCCTCACGCGTTGAAACGTCTGAATCGTCCCCCAAGTCACGGTTTGTATCAACATAACTCAAATCAAATCCATACATACCCATGTTTAATGTGTTTTGATTATATATCGTGTCTAATGATGTTTCCAAGCTTTCGCATAGTTTGATTTGAGTTTGAGGCAAGAATCACGAGATGCCATTATTAGGGTTTCGAGATCGATTTAGGGTTTCACCAAATAGAAAAATTGGACCATAAGACCCATACTAGTGTGTTCTAATGCTTCAAGGAATCGAACCATGCCTTTAGAATTCATTTATATTATGTATGCTGCGTTTTTGATTTTGCCAGGGCTTGTAGCGTCGAAGGAAGACCGACGCTAACTTTTGAAAATTCAAAACAAAGAAGATGACTGGATGGCGCGAGATCGTGGCAATGGGAAAGCGACGCGTGTGAAAATCCATTCGTTCCGTTTCAAAACACAAACGCACACATGGCGCAGCGGTTAAGGCTCTCCGTTGGAGATGCTCTCAAGAGTCCCCTGTTCGAACCAGCCAGGGACCATTCCTTTTTCTTTTCACAAACTTTCAGTATTTTCATATTTTTTCTAATATTTTGCATCAATTTAATTAATTTCCACATTTTATTTATGCATTAAAAAATTATCAAAAATACTTATTCTTTTTACATTACTTTCTAAAAATCTTTATTTAATTTATAAAATTAAAAAATACATTTTGCATGCATATTTATTTTTATTCATAATTTTGCATTTTAATTACTTTTAATTCATTTTAAATTATTAAATTACATCTAAAAATCCCAAAAATTTATTTTAGCATATTTATATTATTTCCAGCATGTAATAATTTTCTCATATAAAACTTGCATTTTTCTAACATTTTCTCTTATTTTTGATTTCATCATATTTTCCGATTTCTCGTTCGTTTCACAGGTTAATCCGATTCAGACGGTTCTTCCATTTTTATTTTATTTTTCAATAATGTAATTGTATATGGGATGTAATAGTTTTAATTAGGACTTTATTTTCCGCATTTTAAATTATGTATCTGCCCCAAAGCCATGTAATAGCGTAGGATTTACTTTCCGCATTTTACATTCCGCATTTTACTTTCCGCACCTTATAAACTGCTAGTAATTAGGCGTGTATGGCAAGACTAAAATTGAACATAGCTCATTCTAATTTTCAAGATAACATATTCTGAAATCAACACACTTCTTTCACACACGCACCCCTTAGGGTAATTCTCTCTCGTTGCCTTACGAATTCAAAATGGTCATGTCCCTCGAACGTAGAGGTATTCTAGCACCGTTGCCTTCAAACAAATCATCATAGTCCCTTCGATACAAAGATCATGAGACCCACGTTGTCGCCTCCGAATACATGATCTTGACCCTCGATTGTCGCCTACGAAAAAATGATGATAGTCCCTTCGAATGTGCTAGGATACTTCCTACAAGTTGCTTTCGATGACCATCCGATGTCCCTTCGAATGTCCCGCTTACATCCTACGAATGGAGCTACCTACTAACTAATGGTACGGCTAGCGCTATTCTAAAGGAACGTAGAAGTACGAAAACGACCAAATTAAAGTGGGTAATAAGTCTCCTAGTTGCTCGCTCTACCAAATGCTTTTCACACCACACACTTTTTCAAAATTCAAATTCTTTTCAAAACAAAACATTTCCGAACACTTTGTATACACTCCTACATGAGTCATTACAAAGTCAAAGCGAAATGCCTTTTTCAAAACATCTTTGTCAAACACACGAAAGCAATTTTAAAAAGTGATCTAGAGCAACTAAGAGCCCGTAGATAACTACGGATGGAAAGGGTGCTAATACCTTCCCTTTTCATAACCATTCTCCGAACTCGAATCTAACGAAGGTCTTTTTCTGTACTTTTACCTTCCCTTAATTGGATAAAAATAAAAGTCGGTGGCGACTCTTGCTATCCGCACATTTGGATACAAAAATCCTACGAAGTTAGTTCACCGTATCACAGGTTTTCACAGGGCGAAAGACGCAAGAATTTGCACAAGAGATGGGTTTTAAGTTACTTACATCAACACCCTACTATGTTCAAGAAAATGGTCAAGTAGAAGCAGCCAATAAGGTGATAATAGGGTTGATAAAGAAACATGTGGGGCGAAAGCCAAAGAATTGGCACAAAACTTTGGATCAAGCTTTATGGGCATGTCGAACATCTCCTAAAGAAGAAACAACTACTACTCTGTTTCGACTCACATTTGGACATGATGCAGTGCTGCCAGTTGAAATACATTTACAGTCAGTTAGAATCCAAAGACAAAATGAGATCCCCGCTGACCAATATTGGGAGATGATGATGAATGAATTAGTAGATGTAGATGAAGCCAGGCTACATGCTTTAGAAATTTTGAGAAGACAAAAAGAAAGAGTAGTCAGAGCATACAACAAAAGAGTTAAAAGTAAGCTGTTCTCAACTAATGATTTGGTTTGGAAAGTCATATTACCCATGGATAAAAAGAATAAATCTTTAGGGAAATGGTCACCCCATTGGGAGGGGCCCTTTCGTGTCTTGAAAACTTTTTCAAATAATGCTTATGAAATAGAGGAATTAGCTGAAGATAGAAGAATTTTGAAGGTGAATGCAAAATACCTAAAAAAGTATAAACCATGCTTGCAAGAGGTTCGAATTACTACGTAATAATAGAAGTAAAACAAATAATAAAAGTCAAAATGGCACCATATAAGCGCCAAAATGGCTCTATTCGAGTTACAAAAATACGTAGCAAATATCCTTAACAATAAAGGCACTAGGAGAATACATTCAACGAAAAAATCAGAAATGAGGATTTCGTTTCAACTTAGCAAACTTGCTCTTACACAAGTTGATCTTGCATTGGGTAGCACTGCTGACACTTTCGAGCCCCTTAATCTCCTCGTTAATTCGTTCAGCTACCTCCATTTGTCAAGAATTTTTGAAACAAGAACTTCAAGCTCTTTGTCATCAGTCTTGAGTTGCTTGCTCATTTCGAGCACCCTCAATTTTCTTTTAAAGCTCCTCAATATGAGACTCCCAGAACAAGATAGATTGAGCCAAAACATCATGCTTGTCTTTAGTTTGAATTTGAGTGTGCTCCAATGCTTTTGCTTCTTCAGAAAGCTTTGAAGTTTGGTCATAAGCTTCAGACAAAGCCTCCTGCTTAGTTCGAATCTTGGCATCGATGTCGTTTGCCCTAGTATATTCACTGCTAACTTCATTAAGCAAAATTCGCAGATCATATATAGTTTCGCTTGTAGGGGATCTTTGAGATCGATCTGAGTGAGCAACTTCTTCATAGAATAATAGGCTGTGACATTTTCTTTCAGAATAGTGAAAATATCAGCCTCAAGGATAGTTTTGTTAACTTGTTGAAGAAGTTGGTCAACAGAAGTAAGAGAAGCATTATCTTTAGTTTGGCTCGAACCCTCAGACTGGTTTCTGCCGGAGGAAGAATCCCGTTGTGCTAGCATTAATTTTATGTATTTCAAGGGATTGTTCCTTTTCAATTCTTCTTTTTGTTCTTCAGTCAGAGATGGAGGGTCTTGGTTTATTGTTGAGCAGGCTCCAGTAGAAACGGGGATATCTACTTCCTCTTGCATTACTTTGTCATCTTCACCCTCTGTAAAGTAGTGGCTCACAGTATGCGCTTCACTTTCCTCCTCTGATTGCGTAGCAAAGTGAACCCTTCTAGGAGAAGAGTCACTAGGAATTTCAATCACAGGAGTTTCGAGCGTTACGTTTGGTTCGCCAGCTACAGGGACTTCTTTTGAAGGAGGCGAAGTTTCTTGTTGATCTAGGGCTTCGACAGTCCCTGCAGGAGTTGCAGCAGTAGATGAGCCCTTGTTTAGGGAAGCCTCGTTAAAGCTCTCTGGTGGAGAAGAAGTGTCAGGTTTTGAAGCTTGGCCCTGAGGGGCAGGAGGATCAGAGGGAACGAAAGGGACACTCTGCATGTGAATGAATGGTTAGCATAAAGGAGGTTCACATAGGCATAATCTCAAAAGTATTAAGTGAATTTAACTTTTGTTTGTCAGAAGATGCATTGCTACCAATGCGCTCAAATCACATTTTTTGAGGACTGAGACTTCGAAGGTACTTTAGATTTTGATTTGAGAGCAGTTGCATTTATTTTGCTACCAGAAGGGTTGATAGGTTGGGAACCTTCGCCAGACTTCTTGGCTTTCTTCTTCTTCTTTAGTTTGAGTGGAGAAACGTCTTCACTCTTTTCTGATTCATTATCAGAATGGTCACCATCGCGTCTTCGTTTCTTAGGAGACTTGGGAGGTAATCCACTCATCTGAAAAAATGGAAAGAAATGATTAGTCAATTAAAAGAGTAACTTCGACAAGGAAAAAGGAGTTAATAAAGTATTACCTTTTTCTTTTTCTTTTTTGGAGAGTCATTTTCTTGCTCAGGTAGAGGATGTTCAGTTGTGGACGTTGGTGGTTTTGAAGTAGAGGTTGAGCTTGCCTTAAGGATGACTTTATCCTTCTTCAACGTTTTCAGATCAACAGCTGAAAAAGGAGTATGAAATAGTCAAGGTTAAAACGAAGTTTAAAAAAGAATAAAGGAACTGCGAATTTCTTCAGTTCCGCACCTTCGCGGTTTTGAGACGTAAGAGACATTGCTAACAAGTCATTGCGAAGGTGCCCCCTGAAATTGTCTAAATCACATTTAGCCCACACTACCCTTTGGGCAAGTTTTTTGGCATCATTTTCATATTTATGAAAGGTGTTCCCACAAACAAACCACCCAGGATATGGGGAAAGGCCAAAGCCAATTCTGAAGTAGGTAGGTTAGGAAACCTTGGTGGTTGATGTTTAAAAGCCCACCAATACCTATCTTCAGGTTTTACAAAAGGAGGAAATCGAATTTTCGAAAGTTGTTTTTTAAATTTTTCCTCTAAAGTTTGTGTTGCTTCGAAAAAAGTTTGATGCAGGTTCATGGGATTATAGACAGTTTCGAAATATTTCTGGAACGCTCGAATTTCCTTGACATGAGTAAATCTACGTTTTTTGACATGCTCCTGCACAAGGGAAAAAGCTGCCGTCAGATGTTGTTGGATTTGAAGAGTGCTGAACATGTTATTTGAATAATAAGCTGTCCACTAGTTATAAAAGTCTTTTGTCATGTAAAAGGAGGGATTGAAGAAGATCAATGAAAAGTCAGCAAAACCAGCATAGCGTTGTTGGCAAGTTTTAACTTCCTTAAAAGAGTAAGGTACTCCTGCTATACATATCTCCCTTTTTCTATTGAAGAGAGGTTCAGGCAAAATTTGGTATAGTCCGAATTGACGAGCTACGAATTTAGGCTGATAGGAAAGGATGCACGCTTGACTTTTCACAGATGTAATCCTAGAAATTATAAGTCTGGGGTTCAAAAAGGAACACCAGATATTCCTAATTACTTCTTCCTCTATAGCTTGTTCGAGGGGCATAGTAAACCAGGTTGGACCATAACTTCGAGTGGTAAAAGGGGCCATCGAAGGATCAAACCTATGCCTTTTCGAGAAAATCATCATGTAGTTGATGAAACATGTTTTGAAGCTTTCTCTTTCATCGTTTGGGGTTAGTTTCAGTAACCTGGTGCCCTCAATGCTTCAATTAACAACATCACGGTGCTCTTCATTGATTACCCCATAGGTTGAAAGACATGGTTCGAATGTCGCGTTCAACCAAAGTTGAAGTATCCAAAAAGGACTAGCAAGAAGAAGATTAGTGCCATCGTCGTAGGTTTTTAGTTTTGAAACCGCAGCACCTATACTTTCGTATATACTTGCTAGAAATAGTTCACTGATGCACACTCTTCGACTGTGGTGAAGCTGATTCTCAAGAGTAATGAATCTGCTAGCAACTTGTAGAGACTTGCTGCAGAAAACGTATTTTGATAACCACAAAGCTAGGAAAGCTATATGTTCGATATCAGAGACTTCCTCTTCAGCAGAGTGGTAGAGATTGATGTATTTTGAAAAACTGGCATTTTTGACATCAAAATCGATGAGGTTGTCTGCGTCCTCATTTGGATCAAATGTTTCCCCAATAGGAGAAAGCCCAGTAATAGCAGCAATGTCAAAAAAGGTGGGTGTTAAAATCCCACAAGGAAGATGGAAAGTGTTATAGGTACTATCCCAAAAATACAAAGAGGCTAGCAAGAAAGGTTGGCTATAACTAAACCCCAGTTTTGACATTCGAATAAGACTCAAAATGCCTAGGTTTTCCCATTCTTGGGATTTCTTATTTTCTATCTTTGATAACCAATCTTGATATAGTTGGTCTGATGTAGGACACGAACGAAAGGGTGTGAAATTCCCTATAACATAGTCTATATTGAAGACTTCCCTAATGGGTTTTGACGTTTCTATTTCACACGATTTTTCCTTTAGGGTTTTGAACGTTTTTACCACCGATTCATCTTCCTTAGTTTTCAAAGGGACAAAATTATTGATAATGGGTTTAGTTTTAGAATAAACGGGAAAAACCCCTTTGTTTTTTTCCAGGTGATCAATGGAGATTAAAGGGCCCATAACCCCTAGGGTTTTATCAAGAACGATGGTTGGAATAATTACCTGGGAAGCATAGATGGCCTTCTGTTTTTGAGAAAGTTTGGGAGTTGTTATAAACTCCTGATTATCGAGGTTGATGATCTTGCTTAATGGGGTGTGACTAGAGGAAGGAGCATGCTTGGATTTTCCAGATTTCTTGAATGCAGGTGATAGCGCTGAAGGAGAAGACATTTTGGGAGATCAAAGGTTTTTTTTTCTGGAAACAAGGAAAATGGGTTGTTTGAAGATTGAAAGGGTTTGGAAAAGTTTGGATTCTAGAAGATGAAGTGCTTTTATAGCATTCCTTAGCGGTTTAAAAGTTTTTGACCTTTGGGAAAAGGTGGAGTACGTGTAGCTTTCTCATTGGAAAGAAAAAAGGTGGATTTTTGAAGTTCCTAGGGAAGTGACGTTTTTTCCTGCTAATTATTAGCTATAATCGCTATGATTGCACGCTTAGGCATGATGATTGGATGTTTTGCGAGAAAGTTGGTTGATGGTTGTGACATTATGTACAGTATAGTCATCATGAGTTTTGGTATCTCCGAAATTGCATGAGTAATTAAAAAAAACGAGTATTTCTTCATATCTGTCGAAATACACGTTTTTGAGGGGCAATTTGTTAGCTGGAAATTTTGAATAAAAGGATATTTTGATGTCAAAGAGATATTTCAGATAAAAGTCTAAAAAGTTGAGACAAGTTGGCATTAGTAATGAATATTGGTTAAAGCAATAGAACCATTATTCTAAAAGGCTTTTCGATTTCGAGTAAAAATTGATGGGTTTCGATCTGGCATCTTTATGTTTAAATATAAAGAGCTTTTTGTGCAAAAGCTGAAGTAGTCCAGGGGAATTACTTATGATTCGAATCAAAGGAGACAGGAAAATACTTCGCTGGTGTAAGATTCGAATTTCAAATAAAGGCGCCATTTGTAGAAGACGCGTGGAAGCCAGTAAACGAGAGAGGCATGCATGCTTCGAATGTGGCATAAATGTAGAGCAAGACCGTTAGGGTCGAAATGTTATAAATAGGTGTTCTAATGTTAGAATTTGGGTGTTCACTTGTGTACTAAAAAATCTCAAATACTCAAACTACCGTGATATAGGGAAACGAGTGGAAGATAACATGTACGTATTGAACATCATGTCTTTTCATAATTTAAATTCAAGTCTTTTTTACATTCCTTGTATCTAAACAAATTGTCTTTATTCTTGAATCCTTTTGTCTTCCTTATGTTTCGTTGTAAATCTTTACATTTCAGAAGATTTTAAAATTCATCTAAACACTTTATTTTTTCAGAAACTTTACTTTATTGCGTTGTTCTTTCATCTAAACACTTTACATTTCTAGAAACCTTTACATTTTCAGACACTCTTTGTTTTTGCATTCAATTGTCAAGTTTCAAGTTTAAATCGAAGTCTTCTTAACGCATTCAGTCAATATATTTTCTTAGATAGTTTTAGAGAGATCTTTAAGAGCTTTACATTCTACATCAACACACAATATAAACTCATAAAATAACGAACATGAATATGAAAATGAATTATGACACATGTATCCTAGGATCAATCTAGTCGATCCTGCAAGTAACCGTGGAGGACTAGCGGTTGTTTACTAGAAATCATTGTAAACAATGATGCAAGAACAATCGTAAATTTTACAGCACCAAAGGGGATTCTAATGAGTTAGGGTGTATTATTGTTGGCTAACTAATAATTAAACTACAATTTGACCAAAAATGCTAGAAATAGAACCGTGAATAAATTGATCAACTTAGATTTAATCCTAAAAGAACAATATCTTAAAGAATGAAATCCTAAGCAAAAAGTATAATCTCTAACTAGATATAACATTCTAAAACTTAATCAAATAAAGGAAGTAAAAAGATGATAAAAAGAATGGATTCATTAAAATAAATAACATCTTAAAGAGGATAAATTTAAAGAGAGCTAAAAGTCCTAAGAAAACAGAGCTCCTAAGAAATATAAAAAAAGGAAAAGGTTTCTAAAATATTTAATTTAAATAAAAACTCTGCCAGGGGTGCATGGATGAAAAAATGGCGAGAATTTGAAATCTGGAGCATTGGGTTTAGGGCTTATAGGTCCAATGTTTATTTGCTAATAGTCAGGGGATGAGATAACACTATTAATGGAGTTAAAGAAGTAAAAATGAAACTGGGCCTTTGAACCAGACCCAAGAAGCACTCATCAAGGGAGGAACAGAGACGAAGAATTAACATGTCACCCTTCTCTATTGTACATGACACCCTACAAGGGGTATGAAAAGACTAAATTGTCCAAAACTCAAAAATTCCAAATTTTCAATACCACACCAGATTTTTGAAATTCACTAGACGATACCAGAAATTTCGTGAAACAATAAAGATTTACGGTTGATAGGACCTGATCAGACTGAATCATTAATGGCCTACGAACTAGAATTATACGGCGGTTGGAAGTGAGATGGGGAGGGTACCTGCAAGATACTTTGATGCCAAAGTAAGAATCGAGGAAGAATACAAGTAGAGCAAGTGATGAGTGTCACAGGCTGATTCATGGCTAACTTTGGCATACACACAAACCTATCAAGGATACGCATGAATATTATGAACAATGCCTCGAATGTCTCGGGGAGACGGGGTTCCAGAACTAGAAGCCCTTAAAAAATGTTTAAATATCCCGAACATGCACATGAAGGTCTCAGGGAGGAAACCCCAGAACCCCGACCTCGTCGTAAATATATGAATTTTACGGTGAAGAGCCTCCCTTTAAATGTGAAATTTGCCTTAAACTGGGAAAAAACAGGGAGAACAAGGTGAAGCTTACTTGGGTTGGCTAAATTCAAAGTCTGGAACGGCGGTTGCGGAAGCTTTGGAGGAATATAGTCTGAAGGGGCATAACACTGAGGGAGAGAGCAAAGTGCAGAACACTATAAATGAACCCTCAAACTCTATTTATAAACCCTGCACGAAAGACGAAACGTCGCACAAGGTAACATGTCAGCATTTCGCCTTTCCGCCACCTATACGCCTAGGTCATGATGACCCCTACTTCCTAGGCCATCATTTCACATTGAATGCAACGCCACGTGGTCCCAAGGAAGATCTTCGACCATCTAGCCACCTCCCCGTAGCTCGAGGAACGCAAGATTCCCCTTTGTGGGCACATTGCTACTTATGACCAAAAAGTATATCCAGCATCTCACATCGAACAGATAGTACGATCATATCGTCGTCGTAATGGTTCCAAAACCATGAACAAAGACTTGGCATGGAGAAGTGTCCCTCTAGACAACCACGACCCCACTCGTGCGAGACCTCAAAGTCATAGCTCATCCACTCAGGAGCAATGACTTATATACTTACTCTCTCTCCATCAACTTATCTTGTACATAATTTTTGACTTCGTGACATGGAGAATCGTGAGTAAGAGCAATCTTCATAGCATCTAAGATACAATATTTGTTTAGAAGATTCCTTTCTAAACAGAAGTCATGTATGTACTTGCAAGGTCAAATATTTATGTTAAAGTACAAAAACATATGTATATAAAAAGACATAAACATAACACTACTTACGAGCACCAAAATTGCATTATGGACTCATGTAGTTCCTCATCTCCCATCATAAATTCATTTAATGAAGTCTTTTTGGATGTTTCTAGGTTTTTGTGTTCGTTATGGCTTGGCACTTGAGATAATCCCGCCTTGTAATTCGTGACGGTCACTATGGCCTTGCATGTGAGAGGTGTGATAGTCGTCACACCTTGTTGGGCTTGTGAGAAGCGTGTCTTCATGGGATGGGCTTGTGTGCTTGTTTCATTTCTTTTCATCATGCCTTTACCTCTAATTTTGATATCACACCCCATGCTATTCATTTTTCTCTTTTTGTGGTTTTAAGCTCGATTCTTCTCCATTTCTACGACTTTCTTTATACATGCCTTATAAATAACAAATATCTGAAGACATAGAAAATACCGGCATAATATGAATAAAGAGTATCTTAATTAAAATAAAATAAGGACATAATTTATGTAAATTGAGTCAAATATACGATACATTTTCGGCTTATCATTTTCGCACTTAAAACATAATCCACTCAGAAAAATCTACTGGTTTCAGAAGCAAGTCCTTCTATTCCTTCACCAGAAATAACCCACATAAGGCTTCCATCTGACACCTTCTAAATATTCCAAATACCTTATATTATTAAGCCTTTCACCTAACTTTGTTTGTCACCCAACCTTTTCTTTATCTCATGGAACAATTTAAGAAAAATGCTACTCATCGCCATCATACCATGGAAAGATCTTCATTATGCATGAGTCCTGAGAAAATAGATTCCATATGGATTTGTTTCAGAATATGGATGAAGATTAACTATGATGTCATGAGAATCATCTATCATCAAGAAATTGAAAAGATATTTGAAGAATGGAGACCTTTTCAAACATTCCCTTGGGATTACTTGCTCTAGAGATTTATGACTCTAAAATCGTGCATCAAGATGTTATCTATGGTGATTCCTCAGAAAAGGATGTTGATGATGCTACTGCTTCAAGGTTCAAAATGACACTGGATGTGGGACAATCATCTGGCTCAAAGGATAAACAAGTCGGGAATGTTGAAGACCAACCAACTTGGCTAAAGGCTGTTATAGAAAAACAACAGGAAGAAAATTGTCTCACCCATCAACGCTTAGATATCCATGATGTAAGGATTGAAGCTCAAGCAACTTCCTTCAAGGAACTGGCGGATGTAGTGATGAAGTTTATGGCAAATTTTGACAAGAAGGATGATGCTTATATTTCTTAGCAATTTGTATTAGAACTTAAGAATAATTTTTCTTTTGTTTCTAAAACAATTGTATCTTTATCCTTTTGGGTTTCAATGAAAATATATTTTTGTCTGTTAATTTTTTTTAATTTTTGACAAAAGGGGAGAAAGAGTATATGATTTTGATAATACTTAATTGTTGGTGTAAGCCCTAGAGGCCAATACCTTTTGGTACTTGTATCGAATTATTTATTAAATAATAAAAGGCTTTTCTTTATTATGTTTTCTTTTTTGAAATAATAAAGTCCCTAGAATAGTTAGTTTGTTTAATGCAATGTTAAGTGTGACTTAATCATGAGATCTATTAAACATAAGGACACTATTCTTAAAGTATCCATAATCGAGCTTTATTGTGAAGTGGGATAACATTAAAGCATTAAGATTATTATGAAGATAGACCGATGATCGCATCTCGTGGATCATGGATAAGGAGTTATCAAGTCTTGACATAGGTATAAATATTAGGAGTAATATTTATCTCGGATTGACCCTATGAGAGTACTACATAGAATGTTATGCAAAGTGTCATAAGTTATTCTCATGGTGATAAGTGGTGCATACCACCCTTCGACCTGAAACCACTATGGACCCTAGATGTAGAGTCAAGTGCTTTATTGTCGATCAAACGTTGTCCGTGAATCGGATGATCATAAAGACATTGATGGGTACTTCACAAAGCATGCCGAGGGACATGAGTGACCTAGATGGAATTTGCCCATCCCGCATAACGGATAAATGTCGAGGGCCCAATATTGAATGGACAAGGATGACACGGTATATGCCTTGTGTTCAATATAGACATAGGCAAAAGGGTAATTATACACACAAGTATTATCACGGAAAGTATTTGTCGATCACATGACATTTTCGTGACTTGGGTAGATGATGTGTTGCTAGATACCGCCATCGCTTATTATGTTAAATATGATTTAATATAATTGCCAACGTCGCGAAACCTACTGTGGTCACACACATAAGGACAGATTAATGAGAGATAGTGAAAATAAGGAACATCGTAGGGTACGTGTACTTAAATGGAATACGGTGGAATACGGAATATGGTAAGGTACCACATGTTAAGTGATACACGATACATCATAATGTATGATTTTCGTGTGCTTTATTGGGCCTTTTGGTTTATAGCCTTTGTTGGGCTTTTAAGCTTGTAGCCCACACTTGTGGTCTTATAAATAGGACCCTTGTTATGAAGCTTGACACTTGATGAAAATTCGGTCCTGAATCCCTGCCGAGATTCCGTTCACTCTCTCACTCAAAGTTTTCGTTCGTGAGCAGCTAGCACTGTGATCGGAAGCAAGTTGTTCGTGTGGACTGAGTAGAGACGTTGTTCTTCATCAACGTTCGTGATCACAACGTCAGAAATCCGAATCACCACAAGAGGTAAAAAATTCTCTATCACTGACCATGTCCATTCGTAAGGATCACAAAGGAAAATCGAATTTCCGCTGCAATTTTAAGAGGCGATTTTCCTTCATTAATCTCATATCTCAAACCCAAACATGATATAATGTTTTTGCTGCTAATAATATATTTGATGTTTGACTCAGGAACTTTGCAAAAGTTCATTGGTTTTCATAGATAGGTTAATTGGCTATCAGAAGATTATCATCTGCCCACCTGAAGATCAAGATAAAGATCAAGATACACGAAGAATGATTTGATGAGATAAGAATCTGGGAAAGTAACCAAAAGATCAATATGCATGAAGAAGCTCTAATGAGCTAAGCATATATGAACATGTATTTGTTAGAAGTTGTGAACTGTCTAAAAACAAATCATGAACCGAAAATGTAATTTGGTCAAAAGGCTCTGACTAAGTTAAAAGTTGAAATAGACGTTGATACACCTATTTTCAAAAGGAGTGAACTTCGTGAAAATATGGTTAAATCAAGCTATGATAATCCTAATGTTCAAAAAGTTGTGACCTAACTGAAAGTAAAAAAATAGTGTGCTGATATACCTATTGTTCAGAAGGAGTGAACTTTGTGAAAATATGGTTACATAAAACTCTGAAATTCCTACTGTTCAAAAATTGTGAACTTTATGAAAGTAAGAAAATTGTATGTTGAGAATACCTATTGTTCAAAGTTATGAACTTTATGAAAATATGGTAACTAGACTTTGTTTCTTCAGAATTTTTGAACTGTCTGGAAGCTTAAAAAAGATGTTATGTTATTGTGCATCATTTTAGAAGTTGTGAACTATCTGAAAGAATGGTAATGTGTGTGTTGGAAACGTTTGATTCACTATCACAAGACTGCTTCGAAGTTGTTAGCTATCTGAAAGTGTTTGTAACCAGGTTACAGATTATCATATTCTGATACTTCAGAAGTTATAAACCTCCTGAAAGTATAGTAACTCTATTATCAATTAAGTTGCATCATAGGTTATGAACTATCCGAAGACATGTTCAAAAGACATGGTCTAAGACATGTTCGGAAGACATGGTCTAAGACATACATGTTCTAAAGGCACGCTTTAAATACATGTTCTAAGACATGTTTTGAGATATGGTCAAGAAATGTTCAAAAGACATGGTCACTCAAGAAATGGTTCGTGGTGAACTCTCTAATGGCATGATAATGTGCGCTTCTCGTGGCATAATTATAGTTTTGGAAGAACCACGTATTAGTTTTGATGTTTGATGCAAGTCATCAAGACAAGAATTAAACATGTTCTAATGCCTCATAGTGTTCGATAGCAATCCGTGTTCTGAGATAAAGACCAGGTATTTCTAGTCAGACGCCAATGAGCCTTAAATGGAGAAGTATTCCTTCTCTATGTTACTCTGTGTAGTGCAAAATTCATTATGTGAGTCTTGGGCTCAGGGGGGGGGGGACTCTGAACAAGCTTTAACGAAATTTTGAGTATTAACAGATTCAGAGGGAGCCGACTAGCTATATTGAATTTGTGTTCCATGGTGATTACACTATATGAGTTGTTCTATCAAAGTACATGGTTTTTTCATCATCAGAAAAGGGATATTGAGAGAACAAAGTTGGTTACACATAAACAAAGTTGTTTCTACATCTGGCCTTATGTTTTGACGATAACGTTACATGTTATCTTTAAGAACAATTGTGTACTCTAACATGTTTTTTTCTAGTTTGTGGTTTATGTCATATAGGTTCTGACTTTGGTAAGAAGGCTTGTGACACCATCAGGTTCTGAACTCGACACTCTGGGTACCTTTGGTGTGTTACAAAGTTAAGTCAAGATTAAGGAATGCTTCTTATGCAACGGTTCTAAGAAACATTAGTAAAAGAGCTTCTGATCGTGACTTACTCAAGGAAGCATTGAAGGCCTTCTAAAGCTTTACTTCTATTGCTCCAAGTTCTGAAGATGTTGAAGACAAAGTTTCAGCTTAACAAAGTTATGAAGATCTAAATGCATGCTTTTGAAGACCAAGTGTTGTAGACTGAGTAGGCAAGAGTTCTCTGAACCATACCTTTGTTAAGGTTCTAAAGACTTAGGTTCTAGAAGATATTAATTTTGATCCTTCTACAACATACTTCATCAACAAATATATCATAAGTATTTGAAGACATAGAAGACAAAGATCAAGACTAAGGGATTGTGTGTGATGGTGAGTATAAAAGTACAAATGTACATTGTGACCTTTACTTTCTAAAGTGGCGCAAGGATATGCCTTTTTGTACTATTATCTACCAGTTTTACCATGACTGCTAAGAACAATACAACAATATTGTATTTCCTATTCTATCCTCCAATGGATCTCTTCTTTTTAGCTATAAAATAAGTACTTGGAAGAATTTGAAATTAACGAATTAGTTTAACAAAACTACACTAAACTGCTGTGCAAAAACTCTACAGAGAAATCTTTTGTATAGTTTTGTAAATAAGCAAGTAGTTGTTGCTCATATCTTGCTATCAACACTTTGTGTTGCTATACTTAGACATTGTGTAATCTGCTTTGTAGAAGCATCTTGTAAACACAAACACTTGTATTCAACTGTGAGTTGATTTATCCTTAGTGACCGATCAAGGTCCGGATACTCAAGAAGACTCTGCGATCATAGTGGTTTGGAATAGGGATCATCAAACTTATTAGGGATTTTAATAGGGTTGATCGGACTTATTGTGGTTCGTAATTTGGTTGATTATATTAAGTCCATGTGTGTAAGGCAAATTACCTAGTTGGGTGGACTAGAATAACTTTGTTAACATGAGTGAACCAAGATAAAAATAATTGTGTTCATCTATTTTATTCACTTGTTATCATTGTATTTTAAATTGCAAAAGATTATATTTGATGCAATCCAATTCAAACCCTCCATTTTTATGTTTCTCACCTTCACATCTATCTACAGTTCACCCCAAACATCAATTTTTCTCATCTTGAATAGTCCATAGCCTATCCTCAATAAAATAGGCAATTTATATTTAAAATATTTTCTTTTTAAAAATTAAAATAAAATAGCTTCAAATATTCTATTTAAACTAGTTTTTCTAAAAATTTAATTCTTTTTGCTATGCCTTTTATAAATATTAAAAGAAATATTATTAAAATTTAAATTTCAACTATAAAATTTAAATTTCATGTGTAATACATAAATAATTATAATTTATTGTATAATAAATCTATTTTTAAGATTCATTTGTTATAACTTTTTTAAAGTAGGATTTTAATATATTTTGTAAAAAAAAAAAAACACATTTTCTTAACTATAAATTTATAAATAAAAAATAGTTTAATTACATTGTTAAAAAAATCATATTAAAATATTTTTTCATTTTGCAATACCTATTTTTAGATATTAAAATTTTAAAAATTATAAACATTTAAAAATAATATTTAATAAAGAAATAATATAAGTGTCATATTGATATAATAATTTAACTTTTTTTGGTAAAATAGAATAATTTAATTTTACCAAAAGAGAAAGAGTCATTTACTTTTATTAGAGATTATTTTTAATGAATATTTATATTTGTAAGTAAAGAATCGTATAATTGCTGGTTACATATTTCACTGAAGTCACCCATTTAATACATATTAAATATTAATTTTTTAATTGATTATAATTACTATTAATTGATTTGATTTTTAAGAATATTATTTATTAGAGGAGAGATATGAGTAAGTTGTAATTGATTATTATAGTTGATTAGAATGAAATTAATTAGAATAATGAATAATTTTTTAAGCTGAAGTATAACTAATTATTCATCTAGACTCAGTCTCTATTGGTTTTGAACGACACAATATAATGATTTGTCTTTTTAATTATATTAAGGTTATAGGTACGAAGTTTATATTGGTGGTCTCCTACTAACATAATTTTTAATACACAAAATAAATTAATCAAACAACTAAATTCTAAATTAAGCGACATAAATTCCTGCACTTAGACCAATATATTTTTGGTAATACTAATTTATCAATAAGAAATATTTTTAGTAATTATATTTAATTGTATTTGTTGATCTATAGTAAAATTATTTTATAGTAGTACTAAATATTGTCATTGTAAATTTCTATCAATTTATCAATAGAAACTACTCTCAGTTCAAAATTATAAAAAAAAATTAATTTTTAAAATTATTGAATAATTAATATGTCGAGTTTATATGTAGATCAAATATACTAATTATTTAATGTTTAAAAAACAAATTTCTCTTATATTCTATAAACAAAAAATAATTAATTCATATCAATAAAAACTATAAAACAAAGTATCCAGTGAATTAGAAAAACACAAAAAATAATAATGGGTCACTACTCTCTCTCGTTGGTGCTTCTTTTTCTATGTGTTGCTTCCTCTAATTCCATCTCTACCAAAGTTATTGAAGTAGATATCCTATGCAAAGAAGCCTCAAATCCCTCGTATTGTTCAAATCTTCTCAACTCTAAGCCTGGAGGAGCAAAAGGTGTAAGTCTGGCTGACCTTGCACAATACACAATTGATGTTCTTTATGGCAATTGGATTCGTACAGATGACCTAATCACTAAATTGATTGTGGAAAGTCGCGGTAACGTTACAAAAACAAACTATTACTATCCTTGTTCAAATGATTTTTTAGGGGTTAATAGTACAGTTTCTAGACTTTTGGTTGCAGAAAAAGATTTGAAACTTGGACAGTATCCGGACATGGCTAAAGCTGTCCCAGAAATTATGCAATATACTCTTCATTGTAGGCATAGTCTTCCTAAAAGTGATATCGATCCTTTACTTCCACAA
Organism: Vicia sativa; assembly: GCA_021764765.1. Lineage (NCBI taxonomy): Eukaryota > Viridiplantae > Streptophyta > Magnoliopsida > Fabales > Fabaceae > Vicia > Vicia sativa. Next base: position 44,623,842 of record CM038794.1, on the reverse strand, counting down.
TATCTTGATGTTTTTGGACAAGGGGTTGAAGTTCTCCAAGTTTTATCCAAAAATTTAAATCTTGGATAAATAATACTTTTATGATAGTTAAGCAAAAGAATTTGATTTTGTAAAATGGTTATTAGTACCATGCATCAATATTTATATAAATTTCTTCTTTTACAGTATATTTTTTTACCTTAAGCAATGTAACTATTCGTTAGAATATTAGCTATTAAAATAACTTATTCCAGAGGATGATAAGGCTAGAAGACGATTAACTATTAAAAAAGGGTTAATTGTAGACCAATTGCTTAGGAGAGGATTTATTCTGATCAATCTTTGAGTGACTTTGAGCATGAAGATGTTTCTTGGATCACATAATCTTAAAAAATGATAGGACAAATTTTAGGGTACAACAGAAGCAAAAAGTGGTTCAAAAGGGATTTTGGTTCCCTCCATTTACCTCCCCTCTTTCTTAAAATTTAAACCAAATACATAAACTATTAGATATTTCTTCTCTTCTCCTCCACTACACTTACTCCCAACTAAACAGACCCTTAAGTTTCTCTACACTAAACTATTTATTTTTGTAATTAAGTAGGATGGATCTCTATTTTATTTTTTTTATGGTTAAATTATTATTAACCTACACAAAACCTCCAAAATTTTAACACGGCTCTAAACATATAATAAACTATGTATTTAAGAACCCGAAATACATATTCACTATTTATATTGCCTTTATGCTGGAAAATAAAATTATACATTGCATCCAAAAAGAAGGAATGAGTGTTTCATATAGTTATTGTTTTGAACGCTGTAAGATATATTTTGAACAATACATATTATCCTTAATTCTCTATTTAGGTGTTACCGAATAATTTTCAGATCTAAACAATGTTTTCGAAAGTTTATTACATGTTTTACAACATTATGGAAAATTTGACCCGTGATTTATCCATCAATTTGGCCATAAACTCAACAAAACCCTTGCCAATCTATGAAATTCCAAAGTTTCACACGCTATCTATTGTCAATCCCAATGAATTGACATTTGAATTGTGTTATCAGGATATACAAACATGAGTGGAAGATGAAATCTGGTAATTACTAATATTTTTTCAAGAAATTTCTTTCAATCTCACAATCACTAAATGTTTTATAAATATTTACAAATTCTTTCTAAAAGTGTTTTATTCCAGAAGTTAAATTGTATGATGCTACATAATTCCATTCAAGTCATACTCATCACTTATTCTATAGATACCTATAGATCCCCTGGTTTCATGCATGGTGTTATGCCCAGCAAATACCGTTAATTAGATCAAAATTATTGAAGGTTGGAGTCTGTTTCTATGTCAAAATGGATTGGAAGATGGAGACGTAATTAGATTTACTTTTAAGAATATTTGGTCTAGCAACTATATTAGAGTCAAAAAGTAACATATTAATTATTAGTTGCATTTTAAAGACATTGTCCAAGTGTATTTATTATGTATTGTTCACATATCTGTTTATTCTACATTCTTAAATTGAGATGCAACTTGAACAACTTCAACACAATTTTGCATAATCTATTGAATTTCAAATAAATCTAATGAGATATACTATTTAAATTATTATAATCTAATATACTAGTATGTAAGTTTTCTTTTTTAATCTTTTCCAACCTTCCCTTTTTTATGCCACCTTATTAAAGATAATAACATATAATACAATATTATTTAATCAAATATGTCCCAACCATAACTGCATTACCTTAGAGCCATCATTTTTCACACACTATACCTCTATATTGTTTCATAGTTAGATGCAATCAGAACTTACACAGTCCCAAATACTCCAAATAATTCAATTTTGGACTCTATAGATTGAGTATTGTGTTATCAGCTTTTTCCCAAAATAACGCCGCACGTTTCAAATTTGAAAGGCCTCCTAATGTTTATGCCCCTTTTCCTCTTTCTATTGAAAAATCTTCAAAATTGCATTAAACACATAATATCTTTTGTAATTTTTTTGTTTGTTTTTTGTAAGACATTGCAACTCCACAATTGAAGGGAACCATTTCTACTACAAAATATTGTACCCAGTCCGGTAACTTTGAATCAATAGCCAACTTTGTTCTTTATTTAAATGTTGTTTTCCATTATCGAGCTTCATTTTTTCCTTTATGACCTCGTTCTTTTACATTTATTGTCTTCAATGAACTGACAAATTATATGGGTTCTCTATATTGCAGTCTTTCTTCCAATTAGTACCCTTCTTCCAAACATTTAATGGATATGGCTGTAGTTAATAAGCTAGCTACCACTGCTTCTATTGCTCGTAAAAGAAGGAAATTAACATTGTTGGCCAACGCCAATAACTGCAATATGGAAAATTTTCAGCCCCTACATGAGCCTCATTGCATTCCTCCACCAAACTCTCCTACATCATCTCGTAATCCATTTTCAACATATAACTCGGACATGTTTCACGCCCCTTATTCTCAAAGACACCACATTCACAATTACAGTTCAAAATGACCCAGATTTACTTATCCAACAGCTAATAATCTTTTCAACAAATTCAATGCTACAACCATACAACCGCCGAATAATTTATTTGTCTCCCATATTGATAATTGTTGGAACAAAGAGTTTTCAAGAAAGATAGTTTTGTGAAGAAGAAAAATATTGGAATTGAGAAGGAGAGAGAGAATGATTATCTAAAATTGTATATGAAATTCTATAGATTGTGTGTGATGACTAGTTTTTTTCATCGGTTGTTTTAAAAACAATGAAGTCGTCACCTAATTTTATTTGTTCTAAAAAGAACGGGAAAATATAGATAAAACCACACAGATGCGGATAAGGCGGTCTACGTGACCAAAAACATGGAATCGGGAGTCGGTAATGTAAGGGGAAGGTATTAGCACCCCTTACATCCATCGTACTCGATGAGACCCATTTAGTTCTAAGTGTTTGTGTGTGTATTAAATTGCTAATTCATAAGTTATGATCGAGAAATAAAAGAAACGAGGTTTATTTATTATTATTGAGTTTGACACAGTTTCGAAACTCCGTATTCCCTTGTGCAATGGAAAAGTCAAAACTCCGTAGTTCCTCTAAAAAATGTTTTAAATTGGTTGTATTGATTTTATAAGAAAAATCGTACATTAGACATTTCAAATGCTTGAACTTGAACTTGTTTAGTTTGTTTGAAAATCTTAAGTCCTCGTTCGTGTTTGAAATGGCTATTGCACACTCTTTGTCGGAAAAGAGTTTGATGATCGCATATGAGCGAGAAAAGGATTTTGAGTGAGTTGAATTGATTTTAGGTGGGTGAAAAGTACCGAACAATAGGACTAGCATCCTACGATTCAAATACTAGAAACAAGAGGAGCTTAATGCTCAACGAGTCGTCTATCATCCCAAAAGTTTTCTTTAAGAAAAAGGGTGAAGTGAAACAAAGTTCACGCTATTAAGAACATTTAAACAATTGGACTAGCATCCAACGATTTAAAGACTCGAAGTTCATTTTTTACAAGTGTTTAAACAATTGGTCTAGCAACCAACAATTTAAATACTTGGATTTTTATTATGAAAAGAATTTGAAAATGCACTTGACGTTGGATCGAGGTTTGTAAATTAATTGTGAAAGTGTTTTAGATGGGGTTTGGTAACGGACCGAAGGAGAAAGAATGATTCGGGTTATGATTAACCAAGTATGTGGACTTGATTAATCTCGTGAGGATATGTGCTCATATCCCCAACCATGAGACCCTGGTGCATGGAAAATTGGTATATGGACCAATGTTATTTTCGGGTTATGATTAACTAAAGCAACAAGGGCTTTAATTAACCTCGTGAGGATGACCATGCCCATCCCCAACCACAAGACCCTTTAAGAAATCGGCTTATGAGCCAATCAAAGGAAATCAGATTAGTTTTAATGTTGGTTGTGTGCGAAGTGTACAATGGTGAATAAATACCGAATAAGCAAATAAACAGACAATTATCACACAATACAATCGAAAATTTAAATAATTATTAGAAATGATTTTTCTGTTTGATGGAAAATCAACTAATAGTTTAATCGATAAATCATCAAATAAAAACTATCATAACTAATTATTATTTAATAAATCGAGCAAAGATTAAATCATTTACATAAAAATAAAATAATTTAAAAGATGAGAGTTTAGGAATAGGCCTGATATTGCAGTGATTTTGGGGGGTGTTGGAAGTAAGAATAGCCTGAGTCCACGAAGAAACCCATCTGATCTTGTGTGGTTGATCAGCGAGAGTCCACAACGTGCTGGCAATTTCGATGCGTCGGGTCTTTCTTTTCCAAAATACTCCAATGGTCAAGATGGAATATTCATCAAATATTAAAGAAAAATAAAAATAAAAGTAATCAGAAAAAACAAGGTGGTGACACTTGTCACCACCAGCCCAACCTAGTTTAGGATAAAATAAAAATACTAATTAAAAACTTAATCAGAACAAAAAAAACAAGGTGGTGACACTTGTCACCACCAGCCCAAGACACACATCTTAATTTAAAATAAAAAACAAAACATTAATTAAAATTAAAACAAATTAAACAAAAAACAAAAACACTCTCTCTCACTCGTGAAATCACTCCTCTGTCCTTTCTCTGGAATTTGTCTCGCCGGAAAACATAAACAGCCGCGCCAGAAATCGCCCTCGTGGCGGCGACGGCGGCGGCTTAACCCAGAAACTTGATTTCTCTACACTCTCGATTCGTTTTCTTCTTCTGATTATGATTTTCGTTGTGATTCTTTCAGATTCTGCACGGTTTATTGTAGATCGTGAAAGGGATTTATGAAACCCAACCCTTTGATGATGATGATCGGTGGTGACGGCAACGGTGAAATGAAGGAGGAAGACCGCGATTAAAGGAGGCTCACACGCAGCTGAGACTTCTCCCGGTAACCTCTTTCTGATTTGCTATTGTTATTGTTTCCCTGTGATTTTGTGGCTTTCGAAATCTGTCTTTATTCTCTCTTTCTCTGCAATCAGAACTTGTGTTTTCTGGAAGAAAAAAAAAGTTTCTGAAGGGCTTTGATTTCTGGAAAATGATGAATATCTATTGGTTTTCTTTATTTTTGTTTGTTCTTGCCTTTTCTGGTATTTGGTTTCTGCGAAAATAATAATGATGGTTCTGCAATATGGCTACCTGAACAGTGTTGTTTGGTTTGTGGGTTCCGTTTGAGTTTTGTTGAGGTTTTTGTATCTATTTTCGTGATTCTGGCTTCTGGTAGTTTTATGATTCTGGCTTCTGGTTCTCTCTTGTAATTTGGAACAATGGCTTGGTAGGTTTATGGTTATTGGCTTCTGTTATGGTTTCTGGTATTGGATTAGTTTCTGAGTTTTTGGAGTTTTGAATTTTGGGAACAATGGGGCTGCTACTGTATTGCTGGTCTCTTTCCTCTGTTTTCAACTTCTCTATTTTCTTTTCTGATGCCTTTTCTATGTCTTGGTAGAACTCAGTTTTTGTTTGGAATTATCACTTCTGCTTTATCTCATGCTAGCCCTGCTGCTATGTTGCCTCTGTTGCCATTTTTGACCATGAACCTGCTGCTTTTTCCAATTGAACTTTTACTGTCTTGACATTTTGGTTCTCTGCTCCTGCTGCACTGTTGTGATGTTAATCTGATTTGGTTTTGTCTCCTGCTGATAACTATGTTGCCTGTTGCTTGTGATAATCTGTTTTTGATTTGGTCTGCTGCTGGCTTACTTTTTGATTGTAACTATGATGATAATTCTGAGTTTGTACTTTGCACCCTCCTTTTGTGAACTGAAGTTTCTTACTTCATGATTTGCAATTGGGAAAACCAGCCCATGATTAATCTTCAGATTATGAGGCTTTGGCATTGAACATGATTAAAAACCTTAAAAACCTGATTCCTTAAGCTTAACCCTAATGATGAGTTTGAATAGAAATTATCCCTTTAGATGCTTCCTTTTTTGAAATCTTGCTTGAAAGTTTCGTATAATTATGTTGCTAACCAATTCTTATTTTTGTTTCATGAACAATTGATGGCGTGGAAATGATGACGAAGACGAAGCAAGGGAGTCTTGAAGATGGAAGATCCATCATGAAGATGCAAAGGAAACATTCTCTTAGAAGCCATAGCATTAAATTTTCCTTTGTAATTTTTGAAATATTCTTTGTAAAACTTGGAGGGAATGTCTTCAAAAGCAATAAGATGCTTGTAGCAATTAGTCATGACTTGTAAATCAAATACTTTTGATGATATGTAATTGTTAACAATAAGACTTTTGAAATTGAATGAGTTTTGATTCAATCCAAAGAATGTTGACTTTAATTCTTACCCTCACTCCGTTTTGTCTCTTCTAAGCTTGAATTTGGAAACTTGTAGCAATATGAACTATCCTTGCAAGAAGAATTACCAACAATATTTTGAATTTCATGTTAATTGAAACTTGCTAATGATGAGTGAAATAGAATGAAGTTGGAAATTGAAAGGACATTTGATTTCATGAATTATATACTTGATTAACCTTGAATTTGGAAACTTGTTACTTAAATCTTAAGAAATTCAAAAAAACTTCCATTTGATCCTTAAAACTTTGATGAATGAATTTTGAATGATCCATTAAGCAACTTGCACTTTAAGTAGATCACATGCATAAATGGGCTTCTTAACCTTAATGCCAACAATAAATCCACATTTAATTATTCTTGAATAAATCCCTCTAGAATCAATTTGAATTCTTGATATTGGCAAACAAGCTCAACAAAACCTTTTAACTCATTTCTTGATTAATCCATGCAAAATTTAACTTGATTTTACTCTTTGAATCCAAATATTTCTATCAAAATGCAACAATGTACCCAAGACACCGAACAAGATGTGAATTCAAATAGTCTTAGTACACTTTTGAGCCAAAAGAGCTGAACTTCACAAGTTACTAACCATGACAACAATTCAAGATCGCCTTCAATCTTCCATACTGATGGGTAAACCAAATAACCACACACAACCTAATTGAATCGAATAGGAAATCTAATCACTTGATTCTCAAGCAATAAAGTACACAAAAACATTGTACTTAATGAGGAAGAAATCTGTAACAATAGTGACTTCAACCCTAATTCATCATTCATTTCATATTCACTTTCCGAAGGAGCAAACACCAAAACCCTTGTAAAACTTGTGATCAAATCTGAACCACAAACCAAACTTCTAGATTGTTTATCTCATGAGATGGACCCAGATAGCTTAAAACACAAACGAACACAATCTTGACCTGAATAAAAACTATGAGCCAAACGAGAGTGAAATTGGATGATGGTAGGGTAAATTTTGGGGTGCGACAGTTGCCCCTATTCAATCATCTTAAACTTGATAAGTGAGAAAGATTGACAGCTTTCGAACGTTCAAGATGGAAGAAGATTGAATACCAAAGAACCCCAAAAATTTTCCCTACGCGGGAAACCAATTCCAGAAAAGAAAGTGGATAAGATATCTTGACTACAGAGCCAAGGAAGAGACGCCTGAGGAGAAAAAACTTGTTAAGCAACATCAGAATGCCTTAGCAAAAACAATACCAAATGAGAAATATCAGAAGATCTTAATAATACTGGGGATAACCGAGTAACCAAAATGAGCAAATAAACAACAAGTTTTAATGAAAATTCTATGAGAAGAATGTCATACCCCAATTTTTGACCTAATATACCACCTTACATTTGCATTACTACATCACTAACAGTTCAGAACAGAATTAATCGGGTGTGGTTTCTACAGGTCAAAATTAGGATTTCATCAATTTTTCATCTGATTCAAGAGGTAATCAATTAGGGTTTTAGTTTCACTCACCTCAATTGATCTATCTTAATCAAATCATCAACCTCTGATCTTCAGATATCCAACTTTTCCTCATGATCTATCAAGGATCGACCAATTAAGGTTTTCATCGAGGATAAGCAATCACTGATTTTCTGATCAATGAATGACTTTTTTGCTTGGAGATTGATCTTCATATCTCCAATACAACATGTTGACCTAATTTCTGGATTCAAAACATCACAGAAGTTCACATACTTCATCAGTCAATTTCTGGATCATCTGATGAAATTTCATCTGCACTGAAAAGTCAAACTTTGACTTTTGGTCAACTTTTTCAAGATAAAACTTTTTCAATCATCAAAATACTTCAAATGATCCATCATGATCATAAAAAATCAAGAAATTTTGAAGTCAACAAAAAGTTAAAATATTCAACACTTAGAAAAATTTTTAGTGTTAAAATTTCACATTTTTTCCTACTTTCATGGCAATTTTTCACATAGTTCCATTTGGAATTAGAAAAAACTCAAAACATGAAAGTTGTAGCCCTTGAAACAAGCTTTCCAAAATGTCCAAGAACTTGCAAATCCATTGTGTCTAGATATACTTTTGATTTTGAAACATAGAGCTCCAAAAGCCATGATTTTCAAGTACAACCTTCAAAATTACAAGTCATTTTTTGCAAAATCTCCTTCTAGAAGCCTTGTCACTAATTGGAGATAGGTTAGAGCTGATAAAAATCAGTTGAGAGGTAATTATGATGGAGATAAGATCAAGTTAAATTTAACCATGGTTAAAAGGAAGGTTCCTTTTGCATTTATGGCAAAAATGACTTTCTTGCCCTCTAAGGCAAGTTGTCCAAATCCAAGCCAATCTTCTTTGCTTGCTAATCTGATTTTTTGACCTATAAATAGAGGTCATGTTTGCCATTTGAAAACACACCAAAGCTATGCAAGAACAAGCTTTCTCTCTTCTTTCTTGAATTTCAAGCTTTATGTTTCAAAGTGAGAATTCTTGCACTTTTCAAAACTTATGAAAAACCATGAGAAATTTGGTGTCTAACATGTCTTAAAATCAATATGTAACTGGTTTGAAACTTAAAATCAACACAAGAATCTCTAAAAACCAGAATTGCTTTTCATATTTCTAAACTTACAAAAACTGCCTTAAACTTCAAACTGTTAGTTTGGCTCGAGCAAGTTGTGTTTTTTTGATTCAAACATCATCAACATACTTCATATGGATGATACAAACCATCATCTTTGAACTGTAACACTTCCAAACACGAATTCGAGTTTCACTTCAAGCATATGCAAGTGGACTTGGTCAGAGTAATTCAGGTTGATTCAAGGCAAGCAGAGCATCCTCACACGTTCCCTGAAGTTCATTGGTGCTCCAACAATCCTTAAACATCAACTGGAAACACTCTATTGAAGAATTCGATCTCAACTTCAAGAGGTAAGTGACTCAACTTCGAACTCTTTGATTCTTGATTTACAGTTCAAAAAACTCTTGGTCGTTTTGTTTCTGCACCATCACTGAAGCTTAACCCTAAACCAATTGCTTAATTCCATGATCACACACGATTTCAATTTGATTTTAAAGAACTAGGGTTCTTCGTGTTTTCTGGAAATTTAATCATGTTAAATTAAAAATAAATGAAATTAAACCACATCATCATGTTCCTGGTTCAATTTCGATCAAGTTTGATGTTTACATCAAGCAATTTCATTGAGAAACACAGAATCCATGGCTGATTGAAGGATCGAGGAAGAAGAAGATGAGTTCGCGCGTGGTTTTCAAATTCAAATTTTCAGTTTATAATATATTTAATTGGATTGGCATAAGTGAACGGATGTATTACCGCCCCAGCGGTTGCCAGCTCATCTTTAAGTCACTTGCCTTGCCTTGCCCAATGGTCCCGGGTTCGAGTAGCCTTGGGACCATTTTTGCCAAACTTTTTCATTTTCTTTTCATATTTTTTTTCAAAATTTGACTCTTTCAAAACCCAATCAAAACTCCTCATTTTGAGGTGATTTTTTATACACTTGTCATTTAACATGTCTATTTTATGATAATGTCAAAAAAATTCAAAAATACTTTCTTTTGATTATATTTTTATCGAGCCGAAAACGATACATTTTGAGTACTTTTCAAAGCACTTTCAAAGACGTTTCTTTCAAACTTTCGAAGCCCGAAACTTTTTCAAACTTCTTGTAAGTATATTTCACTTTTCAAAAACACTTTCAATAGCTTTTCAAAACTTTTCATCAAACTTACATCTTTTTTTTCCATGATCGATCCGATTTGAAGATAAAACCGAACTCGTTTTTCCTCGGATTTCTTAATCGATCATGGGCCTCCCTCACGGTGTAAGTCCCAAAATTCTTTTTATGTACATACATTATTTCCTTGTACATATCCAATTCTTTTATGTACATACCAATTTTTACTTGTACATAATACAGATACCTTTGTAAATACTCAAGTACACACAAACTTCATCCGTTTGTTTTCGTTTCGCTTGTATATACACTGAATACCATTGGTATTAAAAGGAGCATTATTCCCGGTGAAACTGCTTTTAAACCAATGGGCCTCCCTTACGGTGTAAGTCCCAACCATCCTATGTACATATTTATTCCCTCGTACATAAATACTCGCTCGTGTACATATTCATTCCCTCGTACACATTCAAACTTGTAAATAATCAAGTTACGCTCGTTTCAAACGTTCGTTTTACACACACTTGTTTACATTTCTGTCATAAAATCTTGTAAATAAACTCTTACATGCATTTGTTTATATTTCCTGCATAAACTCCTGTGAATAAACGTCATACACTTGTTTATACAACTGTCTAGTTATAATACAACAACTAGTCTAACAAATGAGTTCCCCACAAAGTTAGCCTCCTCTTGGGCTTTGTACAAGGTAACTCATTTCATCTGAGTTCAGCCTCCTCTTAGGCTTCATATAAGAAAACTCATTCATTTGAGTTTAGCCTCCGCTTAGGCTTCATATAAGACAACACTCCCCTGCTGAGTCAGCCTCCTCTTAGGCTTCGTTCAAAAGAACTCCTCATTGAGTTTAGCCTTCTCTTGGGCATCAAACAAGAAAGAGACCAGGAAATCTCTTAACAGCCTCCTATTGGGCTTCCAATACAAACAATCACCCGCGTTAGGATAGAACCCAGAGAGTATGATTTCCCGGTGAAATCGCTCTTGAAATCCTAAGGGGATGGTTTCTCGGTGAAACCCTTCTTAAAGCCAAAGCCAGCCATACCCTATAGCTTCCTCTTGAGCTTTATACAAGGACCCTCGAAGACCCTCGATGACCCTCGGAATGCCTCCTCTTGGGCTTACAATACAAGGACCCATGGGCTTCTTAAAAGCATACCCTAATCTAATCAATTTCTCCTAGAGGTTTAGACATCTATCATCTCTATGGAAGAAGTATCTCATCTATCACATCACATACAATCAAAAACTTTTCAAACTCTTTTCAAATAAAGACATCTCTTAATCGTAAGTGGTAACGCTTGTACACTCAAGCAAAACACCCAATGCTTACAATTAAAAGATTCAATCATCTTTTTCAAATATCTTTCTAAAAACTCGTAAGTGGTAACGCTTGTAAACTCAAGCAAAACACCTATAACTTATGACGAAAGATTTAATCAATCAACCTTTCAAAATGTATGTGATGAAATAGATTAGATACATTTTTCATTAAGATGACATTTGTCTGTGTCTCTTAATAACTTCCCGTTGCTTCCACTAGCATAAGTGGGAACTACGATTTCTCTGACTTTCTCAACATCCTTTTGAGAATATGTAGGCACAAGGTCTCATCCTTGGCGAGCAAATTTCTTTCTCCCTCAAACCAAACAAACCATAGATCCCTTTAGAACCAAGCTACAAATGCTCTGATGCCCATTAAGGGATATGTGTGCAGAAGATCCTAATGATCTTTGCGAGCACAATAATAACAAAACCTAGGATCCCACATAATCTATCCTTCTTAAAATCCAATGGAGAAACTTTACCAATCATAGAAATAGCAATTTAAAACACACAAACATATCAAACATATTCATATATAAAGATATAGATAACTATATATATTTAGGGTGCTCCATCTATTCCCTTTATATAACAAACCCCCTTGCCCGGAATCTCCCCAATGCGTTGCGTCTAGTTCGTGCTAGTCGTAATGCATATCATATCAATTGAGGGTATTAACAGCTTTCCCCTTTTTCATAATCATTTTTCTTGTGTTGGAAATAATAAAGCTTGATGCTCGCGGTATCTTTATAAACAAATCAAAAGAGTAAATCGTTTGAGCGGAGAATCCGAATTGATTCGATTCTCTCGCGTCACTTCGTGAGCGGAAAAATGGCGACTCTGGGAACGCTAAATTTTGATTTTCAAAAAATGTGACTCTCAAGAGCACCAAGCTTTTGTTTTCAAAAGAAAAATGGGGTTAAGCTTTCATATGTGCATATGTTTGTTTTTCTTTATTGTGTGTTTTCACGATTTCATCGATGGAAAGAAATCTAACCGGATTTAAGAAACATTTTAAGATCTAGGTGGGGGTATAGTCCTATTAACTTGTGGGAAGTCTCGGACTTACTAAGTTAATTTGAGATCCCTCTCTCGGTGGAGGTTGTTTTGGGAGTATTTGTGTTTAGCAAGTATTTGAAGACATTTTGCTTTCAAGAGAACTTACAAAGTGAGTGGTGAGAACACATAACCCATCACGGCCATTTAGGATGTAGTGCGAAATTATTCAGCGTAAGCTTAGAATAATGTCATGCGAGACTACGATCAGGCGAGTTTTCTTGAAAAATATTATTGGACTTGAGTATTCAACAAATCCGATAATATTTCAAAGAGAAGCGTTGAGCTGTATTATCGATAGAACCGTTTCACGGATGAATAAGCCCTTAGAACTTACCCACGTTTGGTTCTTATCGTTGGCCTCATGCTCGTGACTTCGAACTCTTGACCATATGTATAACTACTAACCATGTTTGTAGCATTCATGCATTCATTCAAAAACTTCATTTCTCTTCCCATTTCCAAAGAATTTAGAGATTTTTCTTTGTAAATATTTTAGGTTAGAGTGATGGACGTCAGAGGAAGATTCACCAAGAAATACAGTTTTAGGATTCCTGATGTAGGAAAGTTAAAAGAGTTGGCATCCTTGGTAGAAGATCCCTCGGATTTCAGAAAACGCTATGGAACTCTTTTAACTATCCTGAACACTAACGTTGATGAAGGTCTTCTCAAAACTTTCGTTCAGTTTTATGATCCGATCTATGTTTCACTTTCCCTGACTATCAGTTGATGCCTACTTTGGAAGAGTACGCACACATCCTAGGTATCTCATTATCAGATAAAGTGCCTTTCAATGGTTTGGAAGCCATTCCTAAGTCACCAGTCATTGCAACAATGACTCACTTACGGAAATCTGAGATAGACAAAAACCTAACTACCAAAGGAAAACTCTTAGGACTAACTTCAAAGTTCCTAATGGAGAAGGCTCTTAAATTCTCTGAAGCTGGTAGTATGGTAGCCTTTGAAGCTGTTTTAGCTTTACTCATCTACGGATTGGTGTTGTTTCCCAACGTCCCAAGTTTCGTTGACATCAACGCCATAAGGATCTTTCTGATTGGAAATCCCGTTCCCACTTTGCTTGGTGACACGTACTTCTCCATTCATCATAGGAATCGTCAAGGAGATGGAACTATCGTGTGTTGTGTACCTCTGTTCTTCAAATGGATTGTCTCACACTTGCCTAAATCTCCTATTTTCTGCGAAAACAAAGACGATTGGCATTGGTCACGAAGACTCATGTCTCTTACAAACGACGATATCCATTGGTATACCTTGGCAGACAATGAGATGGAAATCATTGAAAGCTGTGGAGAATTTGCCAACGTACCTCTCATCGGTACAAAAGGAGGAATCAACTACAACCCATTTTTAGCGAGACGCCAACTCGGGTATGCGAACTCTAGTAAACCTCTTGGTTTTACAGTAGAAAGCTATTTCTATCATGAAGGGGAAGATTCTCAAAGTTTGAAAGCCAGAATGATCAGAGCTTGGCATCACATCCGAAGGAAGGAAAAGGGTAATGCAAGAAATTGCGTAGCCATGGAAATCTACACTTCTTGGGTAAAGAAAAGAGCGAAGGAATTCCGAATGCCTTATGCTTATGAAGAACCCATGTTTTCAACGACTTCGGATCAACAATTTTCCCGTTGAGACTATGGGAGAATACCAAGCTTTGGCCAAGATGAGGCTTGAGAAAGAAGCTTTGGAAGACAAGTTCTTTAAGACCGACCTCGAAAATGAGAAGCTTAAGCGGGTCAAAGATCATGAAAAGACGCTTTACTTCCAAGATGAATGGCTCATGGAGAAAGATGAGAAGATTCGTCAAAAGATAACGCGATCAAAAGATACATCAAAGAAAGAAAAAGAAAGCTTGAGGAAATGACAACCAGCGATCCGCTCGGCGAGTGGAAGAAAGTCATCGGCAAGCTAAAAGCTGAGAAAGATGAACTGAAAGCTCACTATGGAAAGGAAATCTTGAAGTTGAAGCTACATCAAGCTTTTGGATCTTCATCCGACGAGGACGATTAATTAGTTTAGATTGTAGTTTTATCATTTATTTTATCATTGTATGAGCTACGCTCAAAAACAAAATTGTTGTAATCTTCTTTCAATAATTAATAAAATAAGTGTTTTCCATCCAAATATTTGCCAGAAATTTCTCTTTTAGCGTAAATTCTTTGGAAAATTTTCTTTGCATTCATAATCATGCATCATACTTTGCATATCGAGTTTATTGTTTAGAGTCTGATCTTTCGGAATTTTTTCCAGAAAGGAAAAGATCGCCAAGCTATCGCGTCTTAGAGTTTCTCGACCACGTCCACAACCAACTCGTACATACAATACTCGTTCAAAAAGAAGGAAAATAATGGAAGGTTTTGAGCAAGAAAATGTTGAGCTTCATAGCACAGTGACAACACTGCAAGAAGAGGTGGAGAGACTCACTTCTTTGGTAAGTTCGTTGGCAGCAAAGTCGACAACAACATTGAGCAGTCAAAATCAAGCGACGATTTCAGAGGTCACTACTACTCCAGTCTCAACTGTTGCAGTCAGTAGCCCACTTTTCCGTATGCCAGAAGGTTATCCATGGGGCATGCCTTTCAATTTTGGCATTGGATTTCGTCAACTGTTTCGAGTGCAAACACCACGTTTGAGGTTCCTACTTTCTGAACTCAACACTTACCCACGGCATGGAGTAACCTTTCCATGAAGTCACTATGGCGGTTTCTCAACCGATCATGACAAACTCGACTTCCGTAGTACACACTACTGCAGGCGAAGAAGTCTATCATAATCCAGGCGACAACATGAATCCTCGTGGCCCGATGGAGAATCTCCAGGAACAGCTCCTTAAGATGCAGCTTGAGATCAAAACAATCCGTGGAAAGGAATTGTTTGGGAAGAATGCCCACGATCTGTGCCTAGTTCCTCGCGTAAGGATACCCGCAAAGTTCAAAGTCCCTGACTTTGAAAAGTATAAAGGAAATTCCTGCCCGCAGAGTCATCTTACGATGTATGCCAGGAAGATGTCTATGTACAACGACAATCACCAATTGCTAATTCACTATTTCCAAGACAGTCTCACTGGTGCCGCACTGAAGTGGTACATGGGACTAGATAGTGTGAATATTCAGACATTCAATGACCTAGGCGAAGCCTTTGTCTAACAGTACAAATTCAACTTGGACATGGCTCCAGATCGGGATCAACTCCGCTCCATGTCTCAGAAGGAAAAAGAGACATTCAAAGAATACGCCAGCGTTGGAGGAAATTGCTGCCCAAGTCAACCCAGATTAGAGGAAGGAAATGACCAAGGTTTTCTTAAACACTCTTGGCCCATTTACTACGAGCGAATAGTGCCGACTCCGGAGATTTCACGAGATGGTAAGCATGGGAATGCGGCTAGAGGAAGGAGTTCGAGCAGGGCGCCTAACGAGAAATAGGGACTTCGGTGGAACCAAGAAGGTTGGAACTAGTTTTCCAAAAAGGAAGGAACATGACATAGGAATGGTATCCCGAGGGAAACCAAGGAAGAATGTCATCCGACAACAACAGGTAGCTGCCATAGCACCAATTGTTAATACAAGTTCAAATACAGGAATTGCTCCGTAGTTCCAGCAAACTCAACAGCTTTGACAACAGGCTCAGCAGTTCAACAATCAGAACCGTGCGCCCCGGGTCTCACAGTTTGATCCGATTCCAATGATGTACACGGAACTATATCCTGCATTAATAGAAAGGAATCTTGTGCAAACAAGGTTACCACCTCCAGTACCCGAAAAATTACCATGGTGGTACAAAGCAGACGTATCTTGCCCTTTTTATCAAGGGGCACCGGGTCATGATCTCGAACATTGCATAGAACTAAAAGCGGAAGTACAAAGGTTAGTAAGGTCTAATCTTCTCTCCTTCAGAAATACAAATCCAAACGTGCAAGAAAATCCACTTCCCAATCATAGTGGACATACCGTGAATTTGATACTAAGGAATACAGATCGGTATCTTGTCACAGATGTGAATATGATAAGAGAAAGTTTGGTACAGCTCCATGATACATACAGTACAATGGGCGCTTTCACTAAACATGACTACGACTTGCGAATCGCTTCAAGGATTTTCGAGGATGTCCAACCATAGAGCGGACATTCAGCGGTTATTAGACATTGGTGATATCGGATCTTCAAAAGCGAAGCGACTATGGCGTGAATATGGTAGGGCATTTTCCGCATGAGCTTTTAGTCTCGGATATCAACTCGGAAATTCCAGTGAAGCGTCATTATCCCTGTTTCAACGTGCACGAGCATGTGGAAGTTGAATATAACGGTTCAAAGTTCGAGTCTCCTTTGGTGATCTTTCGGTCTGTTCCATACAGTTCTAACAAAGCTTCCTATCAATACGGTGCGACTATGATAGAAGATGGGAAGGAGAAACCCATGCCAACTCTTTCGGTGATGTTAACATAAGCGAGATAGGACGAGTAGCAGTGGGAGTATATACGTTGCCACCAAAGCCGCCTTGTTGTTCCTATTGGAAAAATCCGGTTAATACACCTCCCAGAACCCCAGAGTTCCGTTGGTAATTCAAACGTAAACGTTGGACCGTCTAATGGAACCAACGTCAACTCGATTCGACGAAATTTTGAAGCTAATCAAGAAAAGCGAGTACAGAGTTGTGGATCGGTGATGTAGACTCCTCAAATTTCGATACTATCTCTACTTACGAATTCAAGCCCAAAGCTTTGATGAAAGTGCTAGATCAAGCTTACGTAGATCACGATGTGACTACAGATCAATTTGGTGGAATTGTGGGCAACATAACAGCTTGCAACAATTTAAGCTTCAGTGATGAAGAACTCCCATAGGAAGGGAAATATCACAATCTGGCTCTGCATATCTCAATGATTTGCCAATCAGATTCTTTGTCCAACGTACTAGTGGATACCGGTTCATCCTTAAATGTAATGCCAAAAACGACTCTCGCTCGTTTAGCTTACAAAGGAACGCCGATGAAATTCAACGACATAGTGGTAAGAGCCTTTGATGGGTCAAGGAAATCTGTTATTGGGGAAGTCGATCTCCCGATGACGATCGGTCCACATACCTTCCAAATCACCTTCGGTCATGGATGTGCCGGTACTCTGAGTTGTTTGCTAGGAAGACCATGGATACACGAAGCAGGAGCTGTGACATCCACTCTCCATCAAAAACTAAAGTTCACAGTAAATGGGAAGCTAGTAACCATCATCGGTGAACAAGCGTTACTAGTAAGCCATTTATCCAGCTTTTCTTTCATCACAGCCAACGACATTGAAGGGACGTAGTTCCAAGGACTTTCGTTAGAAGATGAATCTACAAGCAAAAGCAGATCGTCTATCTCCTCTTACAAAGAAGCAACGTAGATAGTAAAAGATGGTAATGCTACAGGTTGGGGACAAGTAATAAAACCTGTCAACAACGAGACAAAGGCCGGGCTCGGGTTTGCTCCAGTATTTCCTAAAGACAATCAAATGGATGAAGCTCTTTGCCCAATCAGAGAAGTATTCCACAGTGGGGGTTTCTTAAACCCTGTCCTTCAAGAAGTTAATGTTCTTACCGATGAAGGTGATGAAGACGATCTCTCCAGATCTGAAGAGTGGAGCACTTATCTTACCAGCTCTGAATATGTGTCCCAGGAAGAATCGTACGCGCCATTATATCCTCCGACTGACCAATTCAAAGGCATGTCCCTACAAAAGAATGAGAATGAAAATCAACCTATCCCTTCTGAAGTTTGGGATACCTTGGGAGAACCAAGTGGAAAGTTTGACTACATGGTGAAGTATACTGCACCTGAAAGCTCAAAAATCAGAATTGAAGACATCCAGCCCACTGGATGGGACGATCCTTTTGAGTATCCAAGTCAACCAGAAGAGTTATACCCATCTTCTCGATCTCATCAACCAATTGAGATTCCGAATAAAGATCGCTGCTTTAACGCGCCTGTGGAGTTTGTTAAACCAGATCTTAACTATCACTACATCAACGTAATTACTGAAGATCAGGGATACGATTCGGGATACGAATTGGAAAGTGTCGCCGACAATGAGTCTCTTCACTCAGAAGATTGGAGAGTACATCCTCAGAATTCAATACGAATGCCAATAGAAAGTAGATATGCTGTATCTCATGCTTCTCGATCTGTCCATCAAGCAGAAGAAGATCGTTTCAGCAGCACAAAAAGCAAGGTCAACCGTCCAGAGTCTTCAAAGCCTGTTCGACCAACGACCAAAGTCTATTCAAAAACTAAGCCAAGTGGAAAACTACCAGAGTATCTTGACTTCCAAGGAGTTCGCCACTATTGGAAGCCTGTTGAAGTTCGAACTAATGTTCATAGTTCTAAGTAGTTTATTCTTGCTTTTGTTTTGAACTCTGCCTCGCCCAAAGCGAAGAGATGTTTTATAGGGTTTAGCTTTTAAATAAGTTCTCTTTGTCTTGCCCAAGACAAATGAGTTTGTATTTTAGGGCCCTGTTTCATATTGTGAATCATAAATAAAAGCGTTGTTTTGATTCCACATTTTGTGTTTGTTTTTCATTTTTACCTTTTCTTGGAAATGATAATCCTAAAAAAACACAATAAAAATCTTCGAAAAAATATAATAATAATAATCTGCATACATTTTCACATTAACTTTTTCAAAAAAAAGAAGAGTTAATTAATCAAACACAAATCAAATATGCAGATGGACAAATCCATTGAATGCAATAACTCTATGCTCTCTCCCAACTTTGAAATCCCCAATGAAGTCGCCGAGGAAGAAGTTAAAGAAGAGATCCCGGATGAGATTTCTCGACTACTTAAGCACAAGGAAAGAATCATTCAGCCTCACAAAGAGCCTTTGGAAGCAATCAACTTAGGTTCTAAGGAAGACAAAAAAGAAGTGAACATCGGAGCTCTACTCGACAGCAACGTCAAGGGAAAACTGATAAGTCTTCTCAAAGAATATGTTGATGTGTTTGCTTGGTCCTACCAGGACATGCCGAGTTTAGATACCAGCATCGTGGAGCATCACTTGCCATTAAGATCGGAGTGTCCACTGTGACACCCCGATTTAATTCAGAAATTAAATAAATAGGAATTTAATTATTTAATTAATTAAGGACTTGAATTTATGGGAACATATTGAAGAAAAGAAGAAATGAGGTGTGAGGTTGAACAAAGAGTGAGGATGATTTCACTACACTTACTAATTAGTTAGTTTTAAAATTGATTTTTAGATGGAATTTAAGAAGAATGGCTCTAAGAATGGAAGAATCTTCATCACGCCATGGGGCTTTTGACAAAGTAATGCCTTTGGATTAAAGAATGAGGAGAAACAAAGGGCGATGAACTCTCTTTCATGACATGATGCCAAGGTTGAAGGTGATGACATGATAGCAAAGTCGAGAATGTATAGAATATTCTTGGTTGTTTACTAAGGAATTTAGGTGTTTAGAAATGTTTGTGAATGTAAACTTAGTTTCATCGTCGGTCGAAGAGGTATTGAGTGATGACAAAGTCAAGGTATTAAGAAATGTCCCATGAAAAAGCGTAAGAGGATTTTTGGTGAATTCATGTTTATCTCTCAAATGTTTAGTGGGCCGATATTCAAGTTTGAATCAAGAGGTTGTGTGTGAAGATTGCCAAAAGCGGGAAAAGGAATACGTGGGAACCGGATTCCTCGAATCAGGAAGACCATTAATCATGTACCTTACCGTGCTAGAAGATTCCATGGGTCGGTTGGACAAGATGACCAAAAGGGCATGCCATTTACAAAAAGTTCACAATGAAACTTTCTCCATGGAAAACATGTTGGCTTTGTGTGGGCTTCAACGTCTCAAACATGATCAATCAACTTGGTTAATTCCAAAATGGATCAATCATCGTCTTTGAAAAGCGCCTTGGGAAGAATTGCTCGATGGATCTATTATCGAAATGACATATTTTCAAAAAGTCAAAGGCATTCTGGATACTTGGCTTATCAAGATCACGAATACCACTCTTGACTTCGGAGGATGTTATGTATTAAAGATGAAAGATTGTGAGATATGGAAGGTGATCCGTAATCTAGATGGGGCTTATCTTTGATGTTATTTTTGGCATGAATTGTCATCATCACTAGGGTTTCATTGTTTATTGTTGTTTGATTGCACCAACAACATCGATAATATGCTTGTATCATGGGTATGAGAATATCGATTGTGGATGAAGATTTGACATATAGGAGATTGCCTTGTGTCAATCATGACAAGTATGAAATCATCATCTTGGTTGATTCCTACAGAGATTATGCAAGGCGTTTGTTGTTTGCATGTTGATGCATCATATCCCTTGAGATGAGAATGCCCTTGGCTTCTATCTTCCATGTTCAAAGTCAACCATTGGAGGATATGCCTAAATCCGTGTGAGTTGAAAGACTGCGTATGTATTTGCAATGGCGGTGATGATAAATGGTTCGACATTAATTTTCTTGAAACTGAGTACCCACTGGATCGTACAAAGATAGGAAAATCTAAGGAGGCTTTCTAAATTTCTTCTGAATGAAGATGTTATCAGTGATTCGATGGTCTTGTAATGGTCGATGAAGGTACCGGTGCATGAAGGGTCCTTTAAATTCAAATGGAATGCAATGTCTCTTCGTACTATTGATATGGAATGATTGTTGTAACATGTTAAAAGATGTAAGTGTCGATTGAGATAAGATATGTGAAATCTAGATGTTCTATCCGTGTTTTAATTGGATCGATATGATTGGATGATGAACCACCCATACATTTCATTCTAGTGGCATTGATTACTTAAAATGGGTGAGCAATCTTGCCAACGTTTAGTCAAGTGGTTTGAGGTTCATCAAGAATCATTTAGATGAGTAAGTAGATCTTAGCTTGGATCGAACTTGAACAACAAAATGATGAATAATGTGTGAGGAATTCATTGAATCATAACTCATCTCCTTTTGTAAAGATGAATGGTCCGTTAGCCAAGAAATGAAGATCGTAAGATGGCATCACTTACAAATAATCTTATTTTTAATGGATATCGTTTGACCGTGTTAAACCAACCCTTTTTATTAATATAATCCGGTCAAGGTTAAAAATGAGAGTTCTCATGAAACTAAGTTATCCCGAATGGTGTCAAAATCACCGGAAGTTAAAGAAGCCGACGCAGTGTCATGGACAATTCGAAGGATGAAGAAAGCCGACAAAGGTTGACCTCGTGAATTGAAAGCGACTCGTGCTTGATATCTTTTCAACAACTAGCAAATGACTTTTACGGTACATCGTCAAAGAAGATTTTACGTTCAACGACTCTCCTTCATGGACGGTTTCTCTCAATCAGATCGGATGGCTCTCTGTCTAAAACAAGACATTTCAAGTCGAAAACAAAGGCGGCTACAAAGTAATGCCGTTTGGAAAAAAGAAGGCGGTGCAAAAATTAGAGACAATAAGCGAGAAAATATCATAGATTGACAGAAAAAGCATCTAGTAAAGTAAGGATACAAAAAAAGACAAAATATCTCGAAGTTGTTTATTGACAAGAATCTTCATCCGCTTGAATCAAACAAATGCACCTTTGGGTAAGAATTCAAAGTTGTTAGGGATAATCGGTTACTTTCAATGTAGTTTTCCCAATAAATTATCCTGACAAAGTCAATAGTTCATAATGCCTACGCCACAACCACTATCAATAAGAGGAGCCTTGGACGGTTTGAATACATCTTTATTCTCTCAAATGACGCTACTTGTGGTGATATTCAAGCTTCTGAAACTAAAAGGTTTAAATGAATTTTTACAAATTGCCAAAAAGCCTTTGAACTATGAAGGAATAACTTGACAACCTCCATATTGATTCCTCGAAGGAAGACCATTAATCATGTACCTTACCGTGCCTAGAAGATTCCATGGCGCACTTGGACAAAAAGAATGAACAAGGTGCCAATGAAATGCTTTTTAGTAAAGTTCATAGATGAAACTCGTTACTCCATGCTCGAGAAAACATGTTGTGCTTTGGTGTGAATTTGTTTGTCTCATACCTGATCAATCACCTTGGTTAGTCTCAAAATCACAATGCAATGAATTCATGACTTCAACAAAGAATCATTAATGCTCGATCTCAATGGCATATCCCGTTTAGAACATCTCATTGGTGTGTCATCTCTCAGGAATCAATGAATACATTTCTCTATCATGTTCCCAGCGAGATCATTCCTCATTGGGAACAAAGATTGATGACGAACGACGGATAAAATCGATCGACAAGAGGTTTAGATTTGATGGAAATTAAATAAACAATGGCAATCTCGATCATCTTATTATTTTCTCGGATTTTCATTGATTGCACCAACAACATCGCGAATATGAAGCTTGTATCAGGGTATCTAAGAAGACATCGACTTGAGGATCAAGATCCATCTGAGGATCAGATCCTTGACAATGGATTGTGATCAATCAAATCAAGATCTTGTTCATCATATCTTGATTCCACATTGAATTGTTGACTTTCTTCAACAAAGTGGAGCGCATCATATCCCTCGAGATCGGTCGAATGGCGGGGCCTTACCTATCTATCCAGGTTTAAGTACCATTGGGCATATGCCTAAACCGTGTCCGGGTGCCTAAGGTATCTATTTGAAGCAAGGTCTTGACGATAAATTGTGAATCCACGACATTAAATGTTTTGTTCAAACTCAAGTACCCTCTCTTGGCAGGAAAACTCTAAGGAGGCTTTCTAAATTTCTGAATAAAGAGGTGCTTTACAAAAGAAATTTCACATGGCTTTCGAGATCGTCGATAGACATAGCGGACACGATAATTCACGAAGTGCATGAAGGTCCTTTGGAACCCATTCAAATGGACATGCAATGTCGAGAAGATCTTGAGGCGAGGATACTATTGGATATGATGGAATCCGATTGCGTAAACACGTCAAAAGATGTCACAAGTGTCGGATCTACGAGATAAGATCCATGTGCCACCAACTCACTCAATGTTCTCTCTTCTCGTGGCCTTTCTCCATGTGGGGCATCGACATGATCGGGATGATCGAACAAAAGCGTCCAATGGACATCGCTTCATTCTAGTGGCTATTGATTACTTCACAAATGGGTTGAGCGTATCTTACGCCAGCGTTACAAGACAAGTGGTTGTGAGGTTCATCAAGAACAACCTTATTTGCGATCACGGAGTTCAAGTAAGATCATTACGAGACAATGGATCGAACTTGAACAACAAAATGATGAAAAATTGTGTGAGGAATTCAAGATTGAGCATCATAACTCATCTCCTTACCGGCCAAGATGATAGGCGCCATTGAAGCGCCAACAAGAACATCAAGAAGATCGTCAGGAAGATGGTCATCACTTACAAAGGCGGCGAAATCTGCCATTTGCTCTGCACGGATATCGTGCTGATGCGTGCTTCAACAGGGCAACTCCTTTTCTCTAGTATCGGCATGGGCAGTGCTTCCGTGAGATTGAGTTGTCAATGAGAGTTCTCATGGAAACTAAGTTATCAGAGGTGAATGGTGTCAAAGCGGTCGACCAGCTAAACTTAATCGAGAAAAGCGCTGACCGCTCTGTGTCATGGACAATATCGAGAGAAGGATGAAGAAAGCTTTCGACAAAAGGTCGACCTCGTGAATTAGAAAGCGACCTCGTGCTTAAAAAGATTCATCTTTTCAACCAGATTCTAGGGGCAAATGGACTCCTAATTACGAAGGCCCATACATCGTCAAAAGAAGCTTTTCTGGCGGTGCTATGACTCTCACAACCATGGACGGTGATGAACTCCCGTATCCTGTGGATGCTGATGCGGTCAAGAAATACTTTGTCTAAAAAAAACAAAAAGAACAGCTCGGTAAGTCGAAAACCCGAAAAGGGCGGCTTAGGCAAAAAAGAGCGTCTCGGTGGGCTGAAAACCTGAAAAGGCGGTCCAGGCAAAAATTAGAGACAATAAACAGAAAATATCCTGATAGATTGAAAACCTGAAAAAAGGCAATCTAGGCAAAAAAATAAGGATACAAAAAAAAATGACAAAGTAACTGCAATCAGTCCGTACTTCGTCAATCTGAAGAATCTTCTATCAACGGATCTTCAATCAAATCTTCTGAAGCAACAAGCACAGTTGGAATTCAAAGTTGTTAGGGATAATAGCGGTTATTTGCTTTCAATGTAGCCTTTTCCCAATAAATTATCATTTCCAACTTTTGTAAATAGTTCATGGAATCACGCCTTTGGCTGATTACCATTCTATCAATAAAATTTGAGCCTTGTGCCTTTTTGTTTGCAATCCTTGCTTTATTCTGTTTTGCAAAATAACGCTTTTTATTGTGAAAATCACTTTTTGAAACTAAAAAGGTTTTAAATGAATTTTTACTTCAAATTTTTGAAATAAAAGCGAATTTTCCTTTGAACTATGAACACGGAAAGAACTTCAACAATTTTCTCCATAAGTGTTTTGATCTCTGAAAGATGGAACAATTGCTACAGAAGTTTTCTTCTCCTCAGCAGAGATCATCAAAGGACGGCATTCTTATTCGAAAAAAAAGAATCCCCGAACAAGGTTGCCAATGAAATGCTTTTTTCAGAAAGTTTAAAGCATGCAACTCAGATTCATCATCAGTAACGTTTACACCATTGCTGCGGATTTTGCTGAGTATTTGTTTGAACTGTGACGTAGTCCTTTTCCCAGATACTGCCCATTTTTGTTGTCTTGTCAAGTATCGTCAGCATGCATATGATATTCATGACATTCATACATAATAACATCATTAATGCTTTCCTGCATTTCTCAATGTTTGTTTCCATATCACTGGTTTAGATTACATTTACTCATGTGGGTGTGTCATCTCTCCAGCAGACTATCCCCAAGCAGAAAAATACATTTTTCTCTATCATGTTCCCCAGCTGAGAGCATTCCTCATTGGGAACAAAGTCTTGATTGACTGTTTCTTTCCAGTTCATTCCTGGATAGAACCTCGTCTCTGACAAACTCAGGTTTAGATTTCACAAAAAAAATCTACCTGTAAACAATAAGCAATAACCTCGACATCTGAGCTGCTTATTTCCTTTTTCATCTTGAAGCTTTTCATAAAAAGAATGTTCTTCTCAACAAGTTCAAATCATGATAGTTCCAGAAATCCCCATAGTTGTCTTTCTGTCTAAAAAGAAAACTTGTGTCTTTTCAATAAAAAATGCTCGCATCTTCTCAGGAAAGAGAGATCCCCGACAAGATTGTAGTTGTGAAAATAGAAACTCACTTGAGATCTTTTTCATCATTATCTGTTATTCACAAGGCTGAATACTCAGTAATTTTCTCAAGAATTACCTTGTTATAGTTATCACTTCGCTGATAATTGGTAATATCTTCAGAGCTCATTACCATAAACTATCACAAGGCTGATAATTGGTAATATCATTTTCATTTACCTTAAACATTGTCACAAGGCTGACAGAAGGTAATCTCCTCGTTTCTCAAAGCGAAGCAGATATTCACATGTTGAATATATTTTCCCAATGAAACATATTGCTTGTTTCACAACCAACAGATTCTCTTTTCTTAGGCAGTTAAGTCATCCTCACATTTTCCCCAACATATCATTCTTTGATATCTCACAGTGAACTTTTGCAATCATTTTGCATCATTCGCATTTTGGTATCTTAGGTCCAAAATTTGCGTATTACGATATTTAAGTCTCTTCACACCGAGGCGAAGATATTCATCTTCATATCTCAGGTTAAAGAAACTTAAATAGGGGCATCTGTCATACCCCAATTTTTGACCTAATATACCACCTTACATTTGCATTATTGCATCACTAACAGTTCAGAACAAAATTAATCGGGTGTGGTTTCTACAGGTCAAAATTAGGGTTTCATCAATTTTTCATCTGATTCAAGAGGTAATCACTTAGGGTTTGAGTTTCACTCACCTCAATTGATCTATCTTAATCTAATCATCAACCTCTGATCTTCAGATATCCAACTTTTCCTCATGATCTATCAAGGATCGACCAATTAGGGTTTTCATCGAGGATAAGCAATCACTGATTTTCTGATCAATGAATGAATTTTTTGCTTGGGGATTGATCTTCATATCTCCAATACAACATGTTGACCTAATTTCTAGATTCAAAACATCACAGAAGTTCACATACTTCATCAGTCAATTTCTGGATCATCTGATGAAATTTCATCTGCACTGAAAAGTCAAACTTTGACTTTTGGTCAACTTTTTCAATCATCAAAATAATTCAAATGATCCATCATGATCATAAAAAATCAAGAAATTTTGAAGTCAACAAAAAGTCAAAATTTTCAACACTTAGAAAAAATTTTAAGTGTTAAAATTTCACATTTTTTCCTACTTTCATGGCAATTTTTCACATAGTTCCATTTGGAATTAGGAAAAACTCAAAACATTAAAGTTGTAGCCCTTGAAATAGTCTTTCCAAAATGTCCAAGAACTTGCAAATCCATTGTGTCTAGCTATACTTTTGATTTTGAAACATAGAGCTCCAAAAGCCATGATTTTCAAGTACAACCTTCAAAATTACAAGTCATTTTTTGCAAAATCTCCTTCTAGAAGCCTTGTCACTTATTGGAGATAGGCTAGAGCTGATAAAAATCAGTTGAAAGGTAATTATGATGGAGATAAGATCAAGTTAAATTTAACCATGGTTAAAAGGAAGGTTCCTTTTGCATTTATGGCAAAAATGACTTTCTTGCCCTCTCAGGCAAGTTGTCCAAATCCAAGCCAATCTTCTTTGCTTGCTAATCTGATTTTTTGACCTATAAATAGAGGTCATGTTTGCCATTTTAAACCACACCAAAGCTATGCAAGAACAAGCTTTCTCTCTTCTTTCTTGAATTTCAAGCTTTATGTTTCAAAAGTGAGAATTCTTGCACTTTTCAAAACTTATGAAAAACCATGAGAAATTTGGTGTCTAACATGTCTTAAAATCAATATGTAACTGGTTTGAAACTTAAAATCAACACAAGAATCTCTAAAAACCAGAATTGCTTTTCATATTTCTAAACTTACAAAAACTGCCTTAAACTTCAAACTGTTAGTTTGGCTCGAGCAAGTTGTGTTTTTTTGATTCAAACATCATCAACATACTTCATATGGATGATACAAACCATCATCTTTGAACTGTAACACTTCCAAACACGAATTCAAGTTTCACTTCAAGCATATGCAAGTGGACTTGGTCAGAGTAATTCAGGTTGATTCAAGGCAAGCAGAGCATCCTCACACGTTCCCTGAAGTTCATTGGTAATCCAGCAATCCTTAAACATCAACTGGAAACACTCTATTGAAGAATTCGATCTCAGCTTCAAGAGGTAAGTGAATCAACTTCGAACTCTTTGATTCTTGATTTACAGTTCAAAAAACTCTTGGCCGTTTTGTTTCTGCACCATCACTGAAGCTTAACCCTAAACCAATTGCTTAATTCCATGATCACACACGATTTCAATTTGATTTTAAAGAACTAGGGTTCTTCGTGTTTTCTGGAAATTTAATCATGTTAAATTAAAAATAAATGAAATTAAACCACATCATCATGTTCCTGGTTCAATTTCGATCAAGTTTGATGTTTACATTAAGCAATTTCATTGAGAAACACAGAATCCATGGCTGATTGAAGGATCGAGGAAGAAGAAGATGAGTTCGCGTGTGTTTTTCAAATTCAAATTTTCAGTTTATAATATATTTAATTGGATTGGCATAAGTGAACGGATGTATTGCCGCCCCAACAGTTGCCAGCTCACCTTTAAGTCACTTGCCTTGCCTTGCCCAATGGTCCCGGGTTCGAGTAGCCTTGGGACCATTTTTGCCAAACTTTTTCATTTTCTCTTCATATTTTTTTCAAACTTTGACTCTTTCAAAACTCAATCAAAACTCCTCATTTTAAGGTGATTTTTTGTACACTTGTAATTTAACATGTCTATTTTATGATAATGTCAAAAAAATTCAAAAATACTTTCTTTTGATTATATTTTTATCGAGCCGAAAACGATACATTTTGAGTACTTTTCAAAGCACTTTCAAAGACGTTTCTTTCAAACTTTCGAAGCCCGAAACTTTTTCAAACTTCTTGTAAGTATATTTCACTTTTCAAAAACACTTTCAATAGCTTTTCAAAACTTTTCATCAAACTTACATCTTTTTTTTCCATGATCGATCCGATTTGAAGATAAAACCGAACTCGTTTTTCCTCGGATTTCTTAATCGATCATGGGCCTCCCTCACGGTGTAAGTCCCAAAATTCTTTTTATGTACATACATTATTTCCTTGTACATATCCAATTCTTTTATGTACATACCAATTTTTACTTGTACATAATACAGATACCTTTGTAAATACTCAAGTACACACAAACTTCATCCGTTTGTTTTCGTTTCGCTTGTATATACACTGAATACCATTGGTATTAAAAGGAGCATTATTCCCGGTGAAACTGCTTTTAAACCAATGGGCCTCCCTTACGGTGTAAGTCCCAACCATCCTATGTACATATTTATTCCCTCGTACATAAATACTCGCTCGTGTACATATTCATTCCCTCGTACACATTCAAACTTGTAAATAATCAAGTTACGCTCGTTTCAAACGTTCGTTTTACACACACTTGTTTACATTTCTTTCATAAACTCTTGTAAATAAACTCTTACATGCATTTGTTTATATTTCCTGCATAAACTCCCGTGAATAAACGTCATACATTTGTTTATACAACTGTCTAGTTATAACACAACAACTAGTCTAACAAATGAGTTCCCCACAAAGTTAGCCTCCTCTTGGGCTTTGTACAAGGTAACTCATTTCATCTGAGTTCAGCCTCCTCTTAGGCTTCATATAAGAAAACTCATTCATCTGAGTTTAGCCTCCCTTAGGCTTCATATAGACAACACTCCCATGAGTCGGCCTCCTCTTGGGCTTCGTTCAAAAGAACTCCTCGTTGAGTTTAGCCTTCTCTTGGGCATCAAACAAGAAAGAGACAAATCTCTTATGACCTCCTTGGGCTTCCAATACAAAGAATCACCCGCGTTAGGATAGAACCCGGAGAGTATAATTTCCCGGTGAAATCGCTCTTAAAATCCTAAGGGGATGGTTTCTCGGTGAAACCCTTCTTAAAGCCAAAGCCAGCCATACCCTATAGCTTCCTCTTGAGCTTCATACAAGGACCCTCAATGACCCTCGGAATGCCTCCTCTTGGGCTTACAATACAAGGACCCATGGGCTTCTTAAAGCATCCCTAATCAAATCAATTTCTCCTAGAGGTTTAGACATCTATCATCTCTATGGAAGAAGTATCTCGTATATCACATCACATACAATCAAAAACTTTTCAAACTCTTTTCAAATAAAGACATCTCTTAATCGTAAGTGGTAGCGCTTGTACACTCAAGCAAAACACCCAATGCTTACAAATAAAAGATTCAATCATCTTTTTCAAATATCTTTCTAAAAACTCGTGAGTGTAGCGCTTACACTCAAGCAAAACACCTATAACTTAATGAAAGATTTAATCAATCAACCTTTCAAAATGTATGTGATGAAATAGATTAGATACATTTTTCATTAAGATGACATTTGTCTGTGTCTCTTAATAACTTCCCATTGCTTCCACTAGCATATGTGGGAACTACGATTGCTCACGACTTTCTCAACATCCTTTGAGAATACGTGAGCCTGAGGTCTCATCCTTGGCGAGCAAATTTCTTTCTCCCTTAAACCAAATAAACCATAGATCCCTTTAGATCCGAGCTACAAATGCTCTAATTCCCATTAAGGGATATGTGTGCAGAAGATCCCAATGATCTTTGCGAGCACAATAATAACAAAACCTAGGATCCCACATAATCTATCCTTCTTATAATCCAAAGGAGAAACTTTACCAATCATAGAAATAGCAATTTAAAACACACAAACATATCAAACATATTCATATATAAAGCTATAGATAACTATATATATTTAGGGTGCTCCATCTATTCCCTTTATATAACAAACTTGCCCGGAATCTCCCCAATGCGTTGCGTCTAGTTCGCGCTAGTCG
This sequence comes from Vicia sativa, assembly GCA_021764765.1. Taxonomy (NCBI): domain Eukaryota; kingdom Viridiplantae; phylum Streptophyta; class Magnoliopsida; order Fabales; family Fabaceae; genus Vicia; species Vicia sativa. The sequence continues at coordinate 44,593,337 of CM038794.1, read as the reverse complement.
TAATGCATATCATATCAATTGAGGGTATTAACAGCTTTCCCCTTTTTCATAATCATTTTTCTTGTGTTGGAAATAATAAAGCTTGATGCTCGCGGCATCTTTATAAACAAATCAAAAGAGTAAATCTTTTCGAGCCAGAGAATCCGAATTCAGATTCGATTCTCTCGCGCGTCACTTTTTAACAAGAACAAAGAAAACCGAACTTCTCAAGCGACAAAGAAATATAATAGATTAAGCCATCACAGGATGTCTTAACGAAAATGCTATGAGAAGAAAACCGAACTTCTCAAGCGACAAAGAAATATAATAGATTAAGCCATCACAGGATGTCTTAACGAAAATGCTATGAGAAGAAAACCAAACTTCTCAAGCGACAAAGAACTTTAATAGATTAAGCCATCACAGGATGTCTTAGAAAATGCTATGAGGAAAACCGAACTTCTCGGCGACAAAGAAATATAATAGATTAAGCCATCACGGGATGTCTTGAAAATGCTATGAGAAGAAAAGCGAACTTCTCGGCGACAAGAAAATAATAGATTAAGCCATCTTAGGAAGTCTTAACGAAAATGCTATGAGAAGAAAACCGAACTTCTCAAGCGACAAAGAAAAAAAAAGGTAAATTAAGAATTCGATATGATTGAGAACTTGTCAGAAAATTCCAGAGAGTTAAGGAATACCCGCAGACCTTGTGACACCCCAAATTAATTCAATTATTAAATAATTAGAAATTTAATTATTAATTTAATTAAAGGTTTAATTATTGACATTTTTGAATTAATAGATTTAATTGATTAATTAAATAATGGAAGTGTTGGGGGTGTAAAGTTGAATTGTAAAGTTTAATTAGAAAACAAATTCTGTGGTCAATTGGATGTAAAAATGCAGTAATTAATTCTGTTATGATGTATTATAAGGTTTGGTGATGTATGGATTTAATGGGAATTCGTAACAGTGAAGAAAAACTGAGTTTTTGGTGGAAAAACAACAGTATGGGTCGACACATAGCTTTATGGATCGATGCATGCAGTGAAATTTTAGAAAACCAGAAGCAAGGAAAATGTATGCATCAACTCATAGAGTCATGCATCGACTCATAGGAAGAGTTTTTAAGCTATGCATCGACAAATACGTGTTATGCATCAACACATACTGAACTGATTTTTAAAAATGCAGAATTTTAACTTGTATGCATCGATGCATATGATGCATGTGTCGACACATGCTGTTTATGTATTGATGCATGAAGCATCTGTCGATACATCTTGTCTTGAGACGAACATGAATTTTCTAAAAACGATTTCGGTCATATCTTTGCGACCGTAACTCTGATTTAGGCGTAGTTGGTATCATTGGAAAGCTTAGAACGAGTACTATCTAATAAAAATAATTTTAACACCAATAATTGAGATCTTGAGGAATTAATTTTGTTTCTGTAATAAGAACTCCTTATGAATTTGTGAATCATTTGCTGAGTAAATTGCAGTATGTTATTTCCCTGGGTTGTGATTAACATTAGATGTTCATGATTGTTGTTACCATATGTTGTTGTTGTTATTGATTATAATTGGAATAATGCTGTGTGATCATATTCCATGTTTGAATTGTTGCATGCTTATGATATGCATGCATGAGCATTTTGGTAATGGTTCATTCCCATTGTGTGGAATTGAACTTGCAGGGCCAATAACCGTACCCAGTGGATAGTGGTGGTGAGGCTAGATTCTTGACCTAGTGGTGTATGGGCGAATCATTGATTGACGCTGTTTTCCGAAGTGTAAGCGGAACAGGGTGTGGACTTGGTTCACGTTTGGTACTACATGCATTTGAGTCTGTATTGCATATGTAATTATAACATGTTAGGATGATTTCCAGTGTTATAATTACATTGATTATTTTATGCATAATGAATGTGAATTGTATTTGTGAATGTATTCTAATGTTGTTAATAAGGGTGGAATAATGAATTGATTGTTTTATTGTTTTAAAGAAGCGTATAATGCATTTAATCTTGATGAAATCTCACCCTTACTTTAAATTTCAGTTGAAGTGAATAGTTGCTCGGGAATTGGTGAGGGCGACTTATAGAGGCATGCTACGTAGTTAATCTGCGTGTCGTGTCATGCTCGGTAGTTGTAACTCTGAGGAGCGATCGTTTGGAATTTTATGGATTTAAAAGCTGGTTCTTTTGGTTTATGTTATGGAATAGTTGTGATTTGAACTATTACGGATTCTTATATTATTTCATTGTATAAATATAATCCTTGGTTTTGTTTTATTCAATAAGTTCTTTAGTAAAATGCATGTTCCTTTGTTTATTTTGAATTCTTAAAATTGTGGCGCCCTTGATGTTATGTTTAAAACTACGATTAAAAAATATAATCTGGGGAAATTAGAAGGGTGTTACAATAGTGGTATCGAGCATAGTCGGTGTCTTAGAGTCTTTATCCCTTTTTGTATGCGACTAGTGCATGGTAACACATCGATACTTGTGTCTTGATGTGATTGTTTTGTAATGTTACTGAGAACAATGGCCGGAAGAGGTAGCGGAAGAGGCGATCTTTGCTATTCTTTGAAGCCTTGGGAATGTTGGTGGTGTGCTTGGAGGGATCGGTGGGAGGAGGTATTGGTCTTGATGGCGGTTGGGAAACTTTCGGAACGATCCTCCATTGTTGAAAGCACTCATGATCCAGAAGGTGCTCGGAAATGGTTGAAGGAGATCGAGAGGATCTTGAGTGATTATTGTGCATAAGATTTGAAGGTGAGGTATGATAGTCGTATGTTGGTAGAGGAAGGCGATGGTGGTGGGTTGTTACGGTGAAATGGAACAAGATGGTATTGCATTGACTTGGGTTGTGTTCGGAGAGCTTTTGAGGAGTGCTCACGAAGATATTCGGGCGAAGGAGATTGAATTTACGGAGCTCGGCGAGGCAACAAGTGCGTGAGTGGTATGCGAAATTCAGGTTGGCGAGTACTATGCTCGTTACACTAACGATGCGGATGGAGAATTTTCCAAATGTATCAAATTTGAGAATGGTCTTCATGATGAGATCGACGGTGTCGGTGTCGGTAGCATCGGGAGGTTTCTAATTTGGTGAGTGTAGTAGGATTCTAAGAGGATCTTGATAATACTCGGACAAATGCTCGAGGGTATGTGGATCATAAAGGAAAGCAACAGATGGATCGTGGGAAACCCTATGATAAGAATAATCAGAAATCTGGTGGTTGGAAGAAGCCTAGTGGGGGAGATTCTGGTTCTTCCATTAAGTGCTACAGGTGTGGTGAAATGGGGCATCGAGCTAATGAATGCAAGAATGATGCAAAGAAGTGCAACAACTGTGGAAGGTTTGGTCATGTAACTATTGAGTGCATAGCAAGAAAGGTAACTTATTACTGTTGTGGCGAAGTCGTACTCGTCCATGATGCACTAAGCCAAGAAAGAACAATTTGGTGGTAAAGTGTTCTCTTTATCGGGATCGGAGACTAAGCCAAATGATCGGTTGATTAAAGGTACATGTTTTATTAATGGCATACCTTTTGCGATTATTGATCTTGGAGCGACATTCTTTTATTGCTTTGGATTGTGCTAAAAGATTGAACTTGGATATTTCTAATGTGGATATGGTTATTAACACTCGTCGGGTTCATTGACTACTTATATGTTTGTAGGAATTGTCTATTGTAATTTTTGGTAGAGGTTTCGATTATGGATTTAGTGTGCCTACCGTTAGAACAACTTGACATCATCCTTGGAATGAGTTGGAATTCACGAGTTCATATCAGCTATTTTGAAAGAAAGTTATTTTCTGAAGAAGCTAGAGTTGAAGATGTGACTATGTCGGGTGGCGAGATGAATTCGGTTGTTAAAGATGGTGTTGTGGTGTTTATGTTGTATTCTTGACGGAGGTGAAAGGAAAAGCTAAGAGTGATGAATTTCGATGGTGAATGAATTTCGGAAGTGTTCGGGAAGATGTTGGTGAGTGCCACGAGAGAAGTGGGTTTACTATAGATTTAATTCTTGGAACTAGTCCGGTGTCGATGGCCTTATCACATTTCGGCATCTGAATTATCGAGTTGAAGAAATAGTTGGAGGAATTACTTGAGAAGAGTTTATTAGTCCTAGTGTTTCAGTGGGATGCTCGGTGTTGTTGGTTAAGAAGGGAAGGTAAAATGAGGCGTGTGTTGATTATAGGCGGTTGAACAAAGTGACAATCAAGAATCGGTATCCATTGCAGGATTGATGATTTGATGGATCGAGTTAGAGCTTGTGTATTTAGTAAGATTGATCGAGTGCGGATATCATCAGATTCGTGTGAAGACGGAAGATATTCAACAAATTGCATTTAGAACGAGGTATGGACATTATGAGTATTCTGTTATGCCGTTTGGAGTTACTAATGCACCTGGTGTTTTCATGAAGTATATAAATAGGATATTTCATCCGTATCTTGATAAGTTTGTGGTGGTGTTTATTGATGATATTCTGATCTATTCAAAGAATTATGAAGAACATGCAGAACATCTTAGAATTGTGTTAGAATTGTTGAAAGAGAAGAAGTTGTATGCGAAGTTGTCTAAGTGTGAATTCTAGTTGAGTGAAGTAAGCTTTCTTGGTCATGTGATTTCCAAGAATGGTATTGCTATTGATCCTCTGAAGGTAAGCGGTATCTCGATGGGAAGCGCGAAGAATGTACGAAATCCGTAGCTTTCTTGGTCTTGCAGGTTACTACAGAAAGTTCATTGAAGGATTTTTAAAGTTGGCTTTGCCGTTGACTAAGTTGACAAGAAAGGGTCAGGTGTTTGTTTGGGATTCTGACTGTGAGAAAGGATTCCAAGAGTTGAAGAAGAGGTTGACTAGTGCTCGATTACGATTTTGCGAATCGGAGAATCTTTTGTTGTGTATTGTGATCGTCCTTGATGGGATTAGGTGGTGTTTTGATGCAAGATAAGCGAGTTGGCATGCTTTGAGACAATTGATAGTTCATGAAAGGAATTATCCGACTCATGATCTAAAGGCGTGATAGTATTTGTTTTGAAATTGTGGAGGCATTATCTGTATGGTTCTTGATTTGAGGTGTTCAGTGATCATAAGAGTTTGAAGTATCTCTTCGATCAAAAAGAGTTGAATATGAGGCAGAGAAGGTGGTTAGAATTTCTGAAGGATTATGATTTTGGTTTGAATTACCATCCTGGTAAGGCAAACATTGTTGCAGATGCATTGAGTAGGAAGTCCTTGCATATGTCTATGTTGATGGTGCGTGAACTGGATTTTTCGAGCAGTTCAGAGACTTGAGTCTAGTATGTGAGACTACTTCTGATAGTGTTAAATTGGGTATGTTGAAGTTGACTAGTGGTATTCTTGATGAAATTCGAACTGGGCAGAAATGTGATGTTGTTTTGGTGGATAAGTTGACATTGATCAACCAAGGTCGAGGTGAATCGAGGTGTGAAAATGGTGTTATGAGATTTGGTGATAGAGTTTGTGTTCCAGATATTGTAGAACTTCGGAAGAGTATTTTGGAAGAAGGACATCGTAGTGGATTGAGTATTCATCCCGGTGCTACTAAGATGTATCATGACTTGAAAAAGTTATTTTGGTGGCTGGAATGAAAAGGAAATTCTTGAGTTTGTTTATGCTTGTTTGGTTTGTTAGAAGTCAAATTGAACATCAGAAACCGTCAGGATTGATGGAACCGTTGTTTGTTCCGGAATGGAAATGGGATGGCATTTCTATGGATTTTGTATCTGGTTTGCCTAGGACAACAAAGAATTGTGATTCTATTTGGGTTATTGTTGATCGGTTAACAAAATCTGCTCACTTTATTCCGATAAGAATGGAGTATCCTATGGAAAGGTTGGCAGAATTGTATGTGGAGAAGATTGTAAGTGTGCATGGTATTCCTTCTAGTATTGTGTCGGATAGAGATCTGAGGTTTACGTCTAAGTTTTGGACGGGGATGCAAGAAGCATTAGGTACTAAGTTGAGATTGAGTTCCGCTTATCATCCGCAAACAGATGGTCAGACGGAGAGAACGATTCAGTCGTTAGAGGATTTTGTTGCGAGCTTGTGTGTTGGAGAAAGGTGGAGCTTGGGATAGTTACTTGCCATTGATTAAGTTTACCTACAACAATAGTTTTCATTCGAGTATTGGTATGGATCCGTTTGAGGCATTGTATGGTAGGAGGTGTCAGACACCGTTGTGTTGGTATGAATCTGGAGAAAGTGTTGTGATTGGACCGAAGATTGTCCAACAGACTTCAGAAAAGATCAAGATGATTCAGGAGAAGATGGGAGCTTCTCAGAGTCGTCAGAAAAGTTATCACGATAAGAGGAGGAAGGATCTCGAGTTTAGTGAAGGAGATCATGTGTTTATGCGAGTTACTCCGATGTCTGGTATTGGTCGAGCCTTGAAGTCAAAGAAGTTGACTCCGCGTTTTATTGGTCCATATCAGATTACTAAGAAGGTTGGAAGAGTTGCTTATCAGATTGCTTTACCACCGTCACTTGCGAATTTGCATGATGACTTCCATGTATCTCAGTTGAGGAAGTACATTGTTGATCCGTCTCATGAGATCCAAGTAGATGACATACAGGTACGAGATAATCTGACTGTTGAGGCATTACCTGCGAGAATTGAGGATCGGAAGGTGAAGTAGTTACGTGGTAAAGAGATAGCGATGGTGAAAGTAGCTTGGGGAGGACCAGCAGGTGGAAATGTAACTTGGGAAATGGAGAGCCAGATGAAGGACTCGTATCCCGAACTTTTCGTCTAAGGTATATTTTTGAGGACGAAAACTCTTTTTAGTAGGGGAGAGTTGTGACACCCCAAATTAATTCAATTATTAAATAATTAGAAATTTAATTATTAATTTAATTAACGGTTTAATTATTGACATTTTTGAATTAATAGATTTAATTAAGTAATTAAATAATGGAAGTGTCGGGGGTGCGAAGTTGAATTGTAGGGTGTATGGAGTAAAAAGCTCTACTTAATTCTAATTAATTTATTTCTATTATTTGAAAAATAAAAAGGAATAAACAAAGGAATAAAAGGAAACAAGTGAGAAGAGGAATTAGGATTGCATTCTACGTGAGTTTGGAGAAGAGAAGAAAGGGAAAAAGCCAAGAAGAAGATTCATCGAGGTGAGGGGATTGAATCTGATTGTTATGCCTTATAGGTTTTGATGATCAATAGGATAATTCAATTCGTTAGGAATCTCGAATTATGATTCTAGATTGTGCCCTACCGTTATAATCCGACGTAAAACCATGATTGGAATTGTTAGGAACGATTAATTCATGTGAGATGAATATAGGTTAATTAGGAAATAAATTCTGTGGTCAATTGGATGTAAAAATGCAATAATTAATTCTGTTATGATGTATTATAAGGTTTGGTGATGTATGGAATTAATGGGAATTCGTAACAGTGAAGAAAAACTGAGTTTTTGGTGAAAAACAACAGTATGGGTCGACACATAGCTTTATGGATCAATGCATGCAGTGAAATTTTAGAAAACCAGAAGCAAGGAAAATGTATGCATCGACTCATGGAGTCATGCATCGACTCATAGGAAGAGATTTTAAGCTATGCATGGACACATACGTGTTATGCATCGACACATACTGAACTGATTTTTAAAAATGTAGAATTTTAACTTGTATGCATCGATGCATACGATGCATGTGTCGACGCATGCTGTTTATGTATTGATGCATAGGCTTATGCATCGATACATACTGTGCTGAGACAGAACATGAATTTTCTGAAAACGATTTCGGCCATATCTTTGCGACCGTAACTCCGATTTAGGTGTAGTTGGTATCGTTCGAAAGCTTAGAACGAGTACTATCTAATAAAAATATTTTCAACACCAATAATTGAGATATTAAGGAATTAATAACTCATGGTGAATTTGTGAATCATTTGCTGAGTAAATGTGCAGTATGTTATTTCCCTGGGTTGTGATTAACATTAGATGTTCATGATTGTTGTTACCATATGTTGTTGTTGTTATTGATTATAATTGGAATAATGTTGTGTGATCATATTCCATGTTTGAATTGTTGCATGCTTCTGATGTGCATGCATGAGCATTTTGGTAATGGTTCATTCCCATTGTGTGGAATTGAACTTGCAGTGCCAATAACCGTACCCAGTGGATAGTGGTGGTGAGGCTATATTCTTGACCCAGTGGTGTATGGGCGAATCATTGATTGACGCTGTTTTCCGAAGTGTAAGCGGAACAGGGTGTGAACTTGTGTCACGTTTGGTACCACATGCATTTGAGTCTGCATTGCATATGTAATTATAACATGTTAGGATAATTTCCAGTGTTATAATTGCATTGATTGTTGTTGTATGCATAATGAATGTGTGAATTATATTTGTGAATCATATTCTAATGCTATTAATAAGGGTGGAATAATGAATTGATTGTTTTATTGTTTTAAAGAAACGTATAATGCATTTTAATCTTGATGAAATCTCACCCTTACTTTAATGATTTCAGATTGAAGTGAATAGCTGCTCGGGAATTGGTGAGGACAACTTATAGAGTTGTGCTACATAGTTAATCCGCATGCCAGTGTCATGCTTTGGTAGTTGTAACACTGGGGAACGATCGTTTGGAATTTTTATGGATTTAAAACTTGTTCTTTTGGTTTATGTTATGGAATAGTTGTGATTTGAATTATTCCGGATTCTTATGTTCTTTCCGCTGTATAAACATAATCCTTGGTTTTGTTTTATTTAATAAGTTCTTCAGTAAAATGCATGTTCACTGTTTTGTTATTTTGAATTCTTAAAATTGTGACGCCCTTGATGTTTTGTTTAAAACTCTGATTAAAATATATAATACGCGGGGAAATTAGAAGGGGTGTTACAGACCTTAAGGAAGATAAAATTGAGAATTTGTCAGAAAATCTCGAAGAGTTAAGGAATACCCGCAGACCTTAACGAAGATGAAGTTGAGAAACTGTCTGAAGATCCCAAAGAGTTAAAGAATACCCGCAAACTTTAACAAAGATATGATCGAGAATTTGTCAGAAAATCCCAAAGAGTTAAGGAATACCCGCAGACCTTAACGAATATATATGGCTAGAACAATATTAGAATTGTTGTGCACGAAGGTGCGAGGAGCCATGGCATGCTGAATGTCTTGACCATGTAACTTCCGAGTTACCAACAGAACAAATTCAGTAGCGCACCCGAGAATACACTTCTCTGGGGATAAACAACTCAATATCTGGCACACTGGTGTGATATAGATGTTTATGAAGTCGGAAATCTTGTTTCCGATGTTTCTGCTGATGAAATCTCACTGAACATGTAAAGACATGTTGAACAACTTCCGAGTTGACAAGATCTTCAACCTGTATGCAGATAGCTTTACCGGTGATAGAAGAATCAGATTCAGCACCTGCGACTGAAAAACTTCTAGGGTAATGAGCTTCAATTTGTTGGCATTGTATAGACAAATGCGTAGTAGCAAGTGGATATGTGGGTCAACTTATGAGTTGGAGAAATATCCTGAGATTGTATAAACATCCTACCCGGTGGATATTTATTTGTTGAGTATTTGAAAACTTACTGGGGAAATAAACACGCCAGAAGTTCGATGTAGTTTTCTGAGAACAGCTCAGAGAAACAAAATTGCAGAAACCACTGCTAATAGAATTTGCTGAGAAGATTCTTGTCTGAAAGAAATCTTGAAAATACCAAGAATAATGTTGTAGAAATCCTTTCTGAAGGAGACTCGCTTGGGAGTAAATTAAACTTCGTTGGGGAAACTCCATAAGAAAATCGTGTGGAAAAACAACACTGGGAATTCCCGGTTGATAATTTGCTGACATTAAAGTTCATCTGAAAGAGACAATTGTTTTGCTGGGGAAGAAATCTCGGTTGGAGTAACCACCAATTGTCAAAGTTCATACAAGCATACGAGTTGTGTTGGAGAAAAGAGAATAATTATGTCGTCTGAGAACTAATCCTTCAATTTTTTATCCTTATAAGGATATTTGCAGTTTTAGCTGAAAAAACCTGCAAAAGAATTAGCCAGAGCTAATGTATGAGCATGATATGCATGATATGATATGCATGATGATTTTTTTTGTTTTGATGCGAAGAGTATGTGATTCCTGACACTGTTGGAAGAGGAAAATTCAAATGCATCATGCAGATAATGCACTAGTTTCTGAATGTCGATCTACCACTTGAAAGGCTCCACGGTAATCCTTGTAGAAGGAAGGATAACAAATTCTGAAATGCATTAACAGAATGCCCCAAGTTGAATAAGTTGGACCAAAGATAACATGGTCGGTAACTTCGAAGATCGAAAGTGGACCTCTGCGGGGATAAAATAAATTAGGTTTAGCGTACAGGCCTGACATGAATGCCCCAACAGTCGACAAGCTAACACCTTGATAACAGAAGGATGTAATAAGCATATACAGATATGTTGAATCATTTTGACATTGAAAAATCATCATTAGTCTCGTGGCTGTTGAGCTAGCAGTGAGTTGCAATAAGCCATAGATAACTCCATTGGGGAGATAGGAATCAAGTTCAACATCATCTGAGGGGAATAATCAATTCCACCGTGGATAAATCTTCCATCTGATGGCAATAACATGTACTGGCATGTTTAAACAAATTAATGTTGCAACAGATCTTCTGAAATCCTCTAAACATCTCATCTGGTAGACGCACACTTCTATTGAATAAGCGAGGAATGCACTGGGGAAATAAACACACCAGAGATTCATACGTGATTAATTGAGAACAACTCAGAAAATCGGATCTATAATGGACTGCCGCCACTAGGACTTACTCGGGAAGTTGTTGTCTGCGATACTTTGAACAGATCTTGGTTGAGAACAACAACATTGAGGATACTGAAATGGTAATCCCTGCTGGAGAAGACTCACTTGGGGAAGTAGACGAAGCTTCGATGGAGAAAACTTCTAAAGATAACTCTGTGGGGAACAACACTGGGGGGATCCAAGTGGAAAATTCCGTTGACACAAGAGTTCACTGGGGATGATCAATCACTTCTCTGGGGAAGAAATTATCCTGAGAGTTGACACCACTGCTGATTTATTTTGAAGAAGCATTCAAATTGCATTGGGGAGAAGAACTAAGTTACCATTTGAGAAATAGTCTTCTTCTTGCACTTGACTCCATTCTGAAAAGACCCCGAGTCCTGACTAGGGTTTATGCATGAATATATTGTATATGATATGTGTGAGTAAAGCGACGTGACTGATGCACAACGATGATTTATGTAATGATTTATGAATGCAAGTATGGATTATTAGATGTGTGCCAAATAAAATTTTACCTTGAAGGAAAAAATCGTTAGACGATAACTGATTTTAAGTTAAACCACTAGACGGAAACTGGTGAAAACATATTAACCACCAGACGGAAACTGGTGAAATAATTTTGACCGCCAGACGGAAACTGGTGAAATGGTTTTAATCAACCAAACGGAAACTGGTGAAAACATATTAACCACCAGACGGAAACTGGTGAAATAATTTTGACCACCAGACGGAAACTGGTGAAAACATCTTAACCACCAGACAAAACGGTGAAATGGTTTTAACCACCAGACGAAAACTGGTGAAATACTTTTGACCACCAGACGGAAACTGGTGAAATAATTTTGACCACCAGACGGAAACTGGTGAAATGATGTTAACCATCAGGCGGAAACTGGTGAAATGTACCAAACAAAGTAAGATTTTAATGGCACAGGATGAGATGCATGATCGACAATGCATGAAGATGCTTTGACTGTTTGACTGGTTAAGACCAAGAAATATTCTTGAAACAATTCTCTCATCAAAAGAAAGTTTTTAGCATGATTCCCTGCCACTCAAATTGAACGCAACAACTGCTAACACTTGAGAGAAAAAATTCTAAGCAGCTTGAAGATACAGAACGAAATTGTCTGTATATAGCATTCATTGCCCCAGCCTGTTGATTATCTGAAGAGATTTGCTTCGAGAAGATGCTGGAAATAACTTATAGTAATCTGATACTGGGATGGCTTGCCCCAGAATTTGTATTCTAATGCATAATGCCCCTGATTAGCAAATCCTTTGAGAGATATTACCGTGTCTCGATGTGACTGCCCCAGATTGACTGAATCTTGAAGGATTGACTTCACTATGCTATAGAAATAGCATGAACCAATATGCTCCTTGGAAAGACTTCAACGCGTCGAAGTAACTGCCCAGATTAACTGAATCTTGGAACGACGTGCCCAGGCTAAATGATCTTTAGACAATGCCCCTATCAAAAGGGTCCTTGGATGCTTTGCCAAGCTTGGGTCAGTGAAGGATATCTGAATTCCTTGTTGATTATTCACTGATGATCTTCCTTGATGCTAAGTGTTGACTTGCAAATCAATTTGATTCATTCAAAATGGTAATTTTAATGCAATGTTCATGCAAATTTATGAAATCAACTTCATTATTGGAACTGATGAAGAAAAGAAAACAGTGGATGAACCACTAGTTTTTTTTTAAAAAAAATGTGAAAGATTACACAAAAATTTGATATTAATACAGATGATTAGCAAATATCTTTAGGAGTCAGGTTATGCAACCTTGTTGTAGTATGCTTTAACCTTGCTTCAATTAGGTCTTTTGAATGTTGTAACGTGGTCTGGTTCATGGTGTTTTGAAACAAAGGATAAAGGCTCAAAGTTTATTTGTACCCACCCCTTCTTCATAATGTTCTCTAGTCCTACATTCAACTAACTTGATACAAGCACTCATCTCTCGAGAGAAGTAAATGATGGTTGAGGAACCAATGAGGTTTCTTGGACACGATAGTCACTAACATTTTTGTTCCCGGTGTCTCGCGTCACACAACTTTGTTCTTTGCTCAACATTTTTCTTTGGTAATCTTTTTCTGCCTTCCGAGATTTTCTTCCTTTTTTTACAAGTTAAGTGACCTCGAGTTGTCTTTGATTAATTGGAAGTGATTGTGACTGTCTGAGTCCTTGGTAGATGAGAGATAACTGTTGTTGTATTATCATCTGTTGACTTCCTCATGTGCGAGAGATAACCATTATAGTATTACCCTCTTTTGATGCACATTGTTGATAGACGAAGGTCGACTACCGTGGTTCTAACCTTTCTCAACCTTCTGAAGGATAGCCATTGTTGTATCCTTTGATGCACACTCTCTTAGTGAGTTCTGAATGCTCGATCAAATTAATTGAACACTACCCAACCACAGGGTTAAAAATGAAGGTTTTTTCTGAATAGAAAAGAAACTCCTACTTCAAGGCTCAAAGGGGGTTAACGAGGGTATATCTCCCTTATAACTTCGGTGTTTGGAAATTTGAAACAATGCCTGTACATCTTCAACAAAGTTTTATTTGAAAGCATGCTTGCAGCAATTATGGGTATTTTGTTATCATCATCCTCCCTCCAATATTCGCATAACCAAAAGTTTGATAAAGACAAGGAAATAGAAGAAATAGTGATATATTTTTTCTTTTTGCAATAAAAATGACAGAACAAGTGAACACGAATGGATTGATTCAAAACAAATGCATGCTCATTTCATTAATATTACCATTTAGAAAATAAAAAATTTAAAAGCAAATAATACATTAACAGACAAAGAAAATGCCAATGAAAAATGATAAAGGTGCCTCAAGGATCGCCAGCTTCGAGGATGAACTGTCCTTTATGATTCACCAACTTCATAGGGATGCTTCTTGCAGTCTTGGTACTCATCTGAGTATGGGGTTCCCATTCAGAAACAGATTTCCTCCTTGAAGAGTCAAATACTTCTGGTCAATCAATTGTTGAACTTTGGCTTTGTAAGGATTGCAATCATCTGTTGAGTGTCCTACCGTACCAGCATGGTATCCACATCGTGCATTATGATTATATCATGGTGGGAATGACTTTGGTGGCTTAATGAACTTGGGAACCACCAATGAATTTTTGAACCAGATATGGCAGAAGTTGACTGTAAGTCACTGGAATTGGATCTAGAGGAGCATTCCTTCTTTCCAAATTACTTCGAGGCTCGCGTGGATTCTGATGCCAACTCTGATATCCATGACCTTGAACTTGATTTTTTGCATGAGGAGTGCCCCATGGTTCTTTGATCTTTGTGGGAACAAGGAGGTGCTCATCGTTGTTGGGCATCCTTGGGAACCTCTTAAGAATTCTTCCTCATCGGGCTACTCGAGGCATCTTGGAGTTTTCCACTTATGAGACTCTCTCTTCTCCCACCATCACCAAGTCATAGAAACTTGAAGATGTACAACCTATCATTCTTTCATTAGGTAAGGTATTCAAGAACAAGTCAACCAACTCTCTCCATCTTTAAGCAGACTCCTTGAACGACTCGTTAATATTCAGAGAAAGATTCTGTAATTGGATACGGGTTGGAGCCATGGAAAGGTTGAACTCGTATTGTTTCAAGAATGAGGAAGATAAGTCTTTCCAATTGTGAACATCCTTTTTCTCCAATTGTGTATACCAATCCAGAGATGCCCCACTAAGACTGTCTTGGAAACAATGGATGAGAAACTTTTCATCATGAGCATATGCAGACATCTTGCGAACAAACATCTTCAAATGAGTCTCTGGACAACTAACACCTTTGTACTTCTCGAAGTTTGGCATTTTAAACTTTGGTGCAATCACGACGTCTGACACTAAGCAAAGGTCAACAGCATCTAGACCAATAGTATCGTTTCCATTCAATACCCTCAATTGTTCCTTCAGATCAAGACATATTCGCCTGGCTTCAATATCTTGAGGAGCTCTAGTGTTGACCATTGAATTCGTTCCTTGAGGATTTTGCACATAGTTGGCAAACCTAGGCTTCTTAGCAGCTTGAGGATGTGGGATACAACCTTCTTGAACAGTTGATTGTCTGTGGACCGTAGGGATTGCGTTAGATAGAACATTGAGCACCAATTGAGGTTGAATAGGATCATCCACATGCAGAAGAGAATCATACATTGGATTAGACATAACAGTAAATCCTGACATGGAATCGACATGATCTGTAGTAGCATCCTCGACATTATTCTCTGAAAAAGCTAGCATGGCTGCCAACATTTGATCCACCTTGTCTTTCACACCTTCCAGATCCTCTCTTATCACAACTTGATTATGTTCCAATTGGTCTATCGGACTTGCCATGAGTGCAGGAAATCAGCTAACTGGCAAGGAACAAAAGGTGACATGAGCTTTTTGTAGTGGAGGAGAAAATGCATGCATGTTGATGAATGTAAATGCATGATTTTATTTCTATTTTTGAATGCAAATGATTTTTTTTTGTGAATGCAATGCAACGGCAATGCATGTAAAATGTAATGTGATGCGATACATATTGATGTTATGCGTAAAATTACAGGTAAAGTTAAATAGACAAGGGTTTAAAAGGACGGCCGTCCATGGTTTCGACGTCTACCCAACAATTCCCATACAAGGTGGTTCTAATGTTTGTTTGCTAAATTTTTTTCGGAGTCTCAGATCCCCTTTTAACAAATATTATCATTACGCGAGCGGCCTACGTGAAGATAATATTTCCAAAAGTATACTCCGAAAAATGGCTCTTAAAGGGATACTCAAAAAACCTTTGAGCGGTTGGTCTCAGTTTTGGATATCCTAATACTTAGAGTTATAGGCCATTTGTCCAGAAATTACTGTCCCGTACTAGCATACGGTGCAACAACCCCCTTAAAACGACCAACTCTAAGTTGTGGTCTTCACGTTGATCCAAGGAACACGGATGTCCAATGGACCTAAGCTACGCAACCACTCTAAGCTTAATGTTTCCTAGAAGCTTGGGTATTGGGCATATCTATGAACCATAACCAACAAATTCCCAACACAATAATATACATATCAATAGGATAGTATACAAAATGTAAAGAAATAAGAAATGAAACATAAATGAACAAGAAGAAAACAATAAACAAACACACAAACATGTGAAGAATCTAAACTAGGGTTGACTCGCTTAGTCAAAAAGAATTTTAAAAATAGCCCCAGTGAAGTCACCAGCTGTGATGACTGGTTTTTTTCATCGATTGTTTTAAAAACAATGAAGTCGCCACCTAATTTTATTTGTTCTAAAAAGAATGGAAAAATATAGATAAAACCCCACAGATGCGGATAAGGCGGTCTACGTGACCAAAAACATGGAATCGGGAGTCGGTTATGTAAGGGGAAGGTATTAGCACCCCTTACATCCATCGTACTCGATGGGACCCATTTATTTATAAGTGTTTGTGTGTGTATTAAATTGCTAATTCATAAGTTATGATCGAGAAATAAAAGAAACGGGGTTTATTAATTATTATTTTGAGTTTGGCACGGTTTCGAAACCGTGTGCCTACGTATTCCCTTATGCAATGGGAAAGTCAAAACTCCGTAGTTCCTCTTAAAAATGTTTTAAATTGGTTGTATTGATTTTATAAGAAAAATCGTACATTAGACATTTCAAATGCTTGAACTTGGACTTGTTTAGTTTGTTTGAAAAGCTTAAGTCATCGTTCGTGTTTGAAATGGCTATTGCACACTCTTTGTCGGAAAAGAGTTTAATGATCGCATATGAGCGAGAAAAGGATTTTGAGTGAGTTGAATTGATTTTAGGTGGGTGAAAAGTACCGAACAATAGGACTAGCATCCTACGATTCAAATACTAGAAACAAGAGGAGCTCAATGCTCAACGAGTCGTCTATCATCCCAAAAGTTTTCTTTAAGAAAAAGGGTGAAGTGAAACAAAGTTCACGTTATTAAGAACCTTTAAACAATTAGACTAGCATCCAACGATTTAAAGACTCGAAGTTCATTTTTTACAAGTGTTTAAACAATTGGTCTAGCAACCAACGATTTAAATACTTGGGTTTTTATTATGAAAAGAATTTGAAAATGCACTCGACGTTGGATCGAGGTTTGTAAATTAATTCTGAAAGTGTTTTAGATGGGGTTTGGTAACGGACCGAAGGAGAAAGAATGATTCGGGTTATGATTAACCAAGTATGTGGACTTGATTAATCTCGTGAGGATAGGTGCTCCTATCCCCAACCATGAGACCCTGGTGCATGGAAAATTGGTATATGGACCAATGTTATTTCCGGGTTATGATTAACTAAAGCAACAAGGGCTTTAATTAACCTCGTGAGGATGGCCATGCCCATCCCCAACCATGAGACCCTTTAAGAAATCGACTTATGAGCCAATCAAAGGAAAATTGGATTAGTTTTAATGTTGGTTGTGTGCGAAGTGTACAATGGTGAATAAATACCGAATAAGCGAATAAACAGACAATTATCACACAATATAATCGGAAATTTAAATGATTATTAGAAATGATTTTTTCTGTTTGATGGAAAATCAACTAATAGTTTAATCGATAAATCATCAAATAAAAACTATCATAACTAATTATTATTTAATAAATCGAGCAAAGATTAAATCATTTACATAAAAATAAAATAATTTAAAAGATGAGAGTTTAGGAATGAGCCTGATATTGCAGTGATTCTGGGGGGTGTTGGAAGTAAGAATAGTCCGAGTCCACGAAGAAACCCATATGATCTTGTGCGGCTGGTCAGCGAAAGTCCACAACATGCTGGCAATTTCGATGCGTCGGATCTTTCTTTTCCAAAATACTCCAATGGCCAAGATGGAATATTCATGAAATATTAAAGAAAAATAAAAATAAAAGTAGTCAAAAAAAAACAAGGTGAACCTAGTTTAGGATAAAATAAAAATACTAATTAAAAACTTAATCAGAACAAAAAAACAAAAAAAATTGACACTTGAAATCACTCCTGTCTGATGGTCTCGGTGGAAGGATGATATTATGATTTTCGGTGATTAGCACGAAGATCGTGAGGAATGAATATGATTGATGATCGGAGGCGGCCGTTGGTGAACATCTGTCTCTTTCCAATTCGCTATTGTTATTGTTTCCCTGTGATTCAGTGGCTTTCAAAATCTGTCTCTATTCTCTCTTTCTCTGCAATCAGAACTTGTGTTTTCTGGAGAAAAAAAAGTTTCTGAAGGGTTTTGATTTCTTGAAAATGATGAATATCTATTGGTTTTCTTTGTTTCTGTTTGTTCTTTCCTTTTCTGGTATTTGGTTTCTGCAAAAATAATGATGATGGTTCTACGATATGGCTGCCTGAACAGTGTTGTTTGGTTTGTGGGTTCCGTTTGAGTTCTGTTGAGGTTTTTGTATATGTTTTCGTGATTCTGGCTTCTGGTAGTTTTATGATTCTGGCTTCTGGTTCTCTCTTGTAATTTAGAACAATGGCTTGCTATGTTTATGGCTATTGGCTTCTGTTATGGTTTCTGGTATTGGAATGGCTTCTGAGTTTTTGGAGTTTTGAATTTTGGGAACAATGGGGCTGCTACTGTATTGCTGGTCTCTTTCCTCTGTTTTCAACTTCTCTATTTTCTTTTCTGATGCTTACTTTATGTCTTGGTAGAACTCAGTTTTTATGTTGGAATTATCACTTCTGCTTTATCTCATGCTAGCCCTGCTGCTATGTTGCCTCTGTTGCCATTTTTGACCATGAACCTG
This sequence comes from Vicia sativa, assembly GCA_021764765.1. Classification (NCBI taxonomy): domain Eukaryota; kingdom Viridiplantae; phylum Streptophyta; class Magnoliopsida; order Fabales; family Fabaceae; genus Vicia; species Vicia sativa. The sequence goes on along the minus strand of CM038794.1, from coordinate 44,574,750 downwards.
CTGCTTTTTCCAATTGAACTTTTACTGTCTTAACATTTTGGTTCTCTGCTCCTGCTGCACTGTTCTGCTATTAATCTGATTTGGTTTTATCTGCTGCTGATAACTATACTGCCTGTTGCCTGTTGCTTGTGATAATCTGTTTTTGATTTGGTCTGCTGCTGGCTTACTTTCTGATTGTAACTATGATGATAATATTGAGTTTGTGCTTTGCACCCTCCTTTTGTGAACTGAAGTTTCTTACTTCATGATTTGCAATTGGGAAAATCAGCCCATGATTAATCTTCAGATTATGAGGCTTTGGCATTAAACATGATTAAAAACCTTAAAAACCTGATTCCTTAAGCTTAACCCTAATGATGAGTTTGAATAGAAATTATCCCTTTAGATGCTTCCTTTTTTAAAATCTTGCTTGAAAGTTTCGTATAATTATGTTGCTAACCAATTCTTATTTTTGTTTCATGAATAATTGATGGCGTGGAAATGATGAAGAAGACGAAGCAAGAGAGTCTTGAAGATGGAAGATCCATCATGAAGATGCAAAGCAAACATTCTCTTAGAAGCCATATTATTAAATTTTCCTTTGTAATTTTTGAAATATTCTTTGTAAAACTTGGAGGGAATGTCTTCAAAAGCAATAAGATGCTTGTAGCAATTAGTCATGACTTGTAAATCAAATACTTTTGATGATATGTAATTGTTAACAATAAGACTTTTGAAATTGAATGAGTTTTGATTGAATCCAAAGAATGTTGACTTTAATTCTTACCCTCACTCTGTTTTGTCTCTTCTAAGCTTGAATTTGGAAACCTGTAGCAATATGAACTATCCTTGCAAGAAACGAGAATTACCAACAATATTTTGAATTTCATGTTAACTGAAACTTGATAATGATGAGTGAAATAGAATGAAGTTGGAAATTGAAAGGACATTTAATTTCATGAATTGTATGGTTGATTAACCTTGAATTTGGAAACTTGTTACTTAAACCTTAAGAAATTCAAAAAACTTCCATGTGATCCTTAAAACTTTGATGATTGAATTTCGAATGATCCATTAAACAACTTGCACTTTAAGTAGATCACATGCATAAATGGGCTTCTTAACCTTAATGCCAACAATAAATCCACATTTAATTATTTTTGAATAAATCCCTCTAGAATCACTTTGAATTCTTGATATTGGCAAACAAGCTCAACAAAACCTTTTAACTCATTTCTTGATTAATCCATGCAAAATTTAACTTGATTTTACTCTTTGAATCCAAATATTTCTATCAAAATGCAACAATGTACCCAAGACACCGAACAAGATGTGAATTCAAAAAGTCTTAGTACACATTTGAGCCAAAAGAGCTGAACTTCACAAGTTACTAACCATGACAACAATTCAAGATCGCCTTCAATCTTCCATATTGATGGGTAAACCAAATAACCACACACAACCTAATTGAATCGAATAGGAAATTTAATCACTTGATTCTCAAGCAATAAAGTACACTAAAACATTCTACTTAATGAGGAAGAAATCTGTAACAATAGTGACTTCGAACCCTAATTCATCATTTATTTCAAATTCACTTTCCGAAGGAGCAAACACCAAAACCCTTGTAAAACTTGTGATCAAATATGAACCACAAACCAAACTTCTAGATTGTTTATCTCATGAGATGGACCCAGATAGCTTAAAACACAAACGAACACAATCTTGACCTGAATAAAAACTACGAGCCAAACGAGAGTGAAGTTGGATGATGGTAGGGTAAATTTTGGGGTGTGACATTGTGATTATTCTTTTGATTACAAAGAAATGCTCCTTATATAGACACATTTTCTAGTCCAAAGAATGCAAACTACGCTAAGGCTCAAAACATACAAAGGCCCAAAGAATTTGACACACTCCAACAGATAGCAGAGCAATTCGACATACTGACTAATTCGAAAGAGCAACTAGGTCGACAAAACAGGAATTATATTCTAACACCCCCCCTAATTCATGTTCTTGAGACTTCTCATCCCAATGCTTCTCTTTAACTCTGCGAACTTTACTTTCTTCAAAGGTTTAGTGAAAATGTCAGCTTGTTGAACTTCAGTCTTGCAATGCTTTATTTCGACCTTCCCTTTGTTGACTTGATCTCTCAGAAAATGGTACCTTCTTTCTATGTTTTTACTTCGACCGTGACACACAAGGTGATTTTTCAGGTTAATTGCTGATTTGTTGTCGAAAAATAGCTTTACCTTCTTAGGCTCCATTATCTTAAGTTCTTCAAGTAACATTTCAATCCATGCTGCTTGGCATACAACATATGCTGCAACTACATATTTTGCTTCGCAAGATGACAACGCCACAATGCTTTGTTTCTTCGAACTCCAGGAGATTGGAGCACCTTCAATCATGAAAGTGTAGCCTACAGTGCTTTTCTTTTCGTCTTGATCTCCACTGAAATCTGAATCAGTGTATCCATGAACTTCAACGCTTATGTTATTCTTTGACTTCCTGGGCAACAACACGCCATGGTCGACAGTTCCTTTGATGTATCTCAACACCCTCTTTACTGCAATGAGATGATGTTCTTGAGGTTTCTCCATAAATCTTCTCAACAATCCTACACTTTGGCAGATATTTGGTCTTGTATTGCAAAGATATCTCAGGGATCCAATGATTTGTTTGTACAATGTCAAATTTACAAACTCATCATTCGATTCCTTCTTTAGCTTTGCTCCTGTCTCTAACGGTGTGAGCATCTTCATTCTGAAGATTTCAATTTTTGAATCTCTTAGGATATCTTGAGCATTAGCTTGACTACGTCTTGAATAGTACATGAGTATTCTTTAGATCATCCCCAAGAAATGAATTTCCCTTATAGGTTAATTCTAATCCTCTTGAATGATACATACTCGTTAATGGTTAAACAGATTCTCGATCCGATCAATCAGTTTGTTTACTATCAATTCTCTTTAAATTCTTAGAAGGTCAATTTCATTCATCTTGGTCTGTGCCTGGATCCTTTTAATGGCGTCGTTGTGAGGACCTCAAATTTGATCCTCCAAGTTTAATTTAGATGAGACTACTTTGCTGAAGAAATGCTTAATAATTGGATAGATGTTCATTTGAATATGGTCCAAAGATGAATAATTTGGATGATTTTCGAATGAGAGACAATTGGTTGAATTGACTTTGGATTTTGATTTTGGAATTTAGCCAAGAAGGACTTCGATTTGAATATCTTGTTATTATGAAGATTCAATTTAAAAGGCTGAAACGGTCCAACAAAGGGATTTTTGAATTCAAATCGAATGACTCAAATTGAAATTTAAATGATTCTTAGAAGCCAATTGTAAGAGGCATTCTTAACGTGACATGATTCTAGAAGGAAGGGTCAAAGTAGTATAAATAGATGTTCTAATGTGAGTTCTTGTTATTTTGTAACTAAATAACAAAATACTCGAAGCGATACCTCCATCGATGGATCTCTTGCTTTCTGTAAGTCCGAGAGACTCAAATTAACTCCAAGTTACAAGTTAATAGGACTATACCCCCACCTAGATCATAAAATGTTTCTTAAATCCGGGTTAGGATTTCTTTCCATCAGATGAAATCGCGAAAACACACAATAAAGAAAAACAAACATATGCATATATGAAAGCTTAACCCCTTTTTTTTCTTTTTTGAAAACAAAAAAAGCTTGGTGCTCTTGAGCAGAGTCACATTTTTTGAAAATCAAAATTTTGACGTACTCCCCAGCATAGTCGCCATTTTTCCTGTTCGCGTTAAAAAGTGTCGTGCTAGAGAATCGAATCTGAATTCGGATCCTCTGGATCGAAACGATTTACTCTTTTGATTTGTTTATAAAGATGTCGCGAGCATCAAGCTTTATTATTTTCAACACAAGAAAAGATGATTTAATGATTATGAAAAAGGGGAAAGTTGTTAATACCCTCAATTGATTTTGATATGCGTAACGACTAGCGCAAACTAGTTGTAACGCATTGGGGAGATTCCGGGTAAGGGGGTTTGTTATATAAAGGGAATAGATGGAGCACCCTAAATATATATGGTTATCCATAGCTTTATATATGAATATGTTTGATATGTTTGTGTGTTTTAATTGCTATTTTTATGATTGGGAAAGTTTCTCCTTTGGGATTTTAAGAAGGATAGATCATGTGGAATCCTAGTGTTTGTTATTATTGTGCTCGCAAAGATCTTTGGATCTTCTGCATACATATCCCCTAGTGGGAATCAGAGCATTTGTAGCTTGGATCTACAGGGATCTATGGTTTGTTTGGTTTGAGGGAGAAAGAAATTTTCTCGCCAAGGATGAGACCTTGTGCCTACGTATTCTCAAAAGGATGTTGAGAAAGTTAGAGCAATCGTAGTTCCCACTTATGCTAGTGGAAGCAACAGGATGTTAGTAAGAGACACAGACGAATGTCATCTTAATGAAAAATGTATCTAATCTATTTCATCACATACATTTTTGAAAAGTTGATTGATTGAAATCTTTCGTCGTAAGTTATAGGTGTTTTGCTTGAGTGTACAAGCATTACCACTTACATGTTTAAGAAAGATGTTTGAAAAATGATTGAATCTTTTAATTGTAAGCATTGGGTGTTTTGCTTGAGTGTACAAGCTTTACCACTTACGATTAAGAGATGTTTTTATTTGAAAATAGTTTGAAAAGTTTTTGACTGTATGTGATGTGATAGATGAGATACTTCTTCCATGGAGATGATAAACGTCTAAATCTCAAGGAGAAATTGATTGGATTAGGGGATGCTTTTAAGAAGCCCATGGGTCCTTGTATTGTAAGACCAAGAGGAGGCATTCCGAGGGTCGTTGAGGGTCATCGAGGGTCCTTGTATGAAGCTCAAGAGGAAGCTATAGGGTATGGCTGGTTTTGGCTTTAAAAGGGATTTCACCGGGAAACCATCCTTTTGGAATGAAGAGCAATTTCACCGGGAAATTATACTCTCAAGGTTCTATCCTAGCGCGGGTGATTCTTTGTATTGGAAGCCCAATAGGAGGCTGTTAAGAGATTTCCTGGTCTCTTTCATTGTATGATGCCCAAGAGAAGGCTAAACTCAATGAGGAGTTCTTTTGAACGAAGCCCAAGAGGAGGCTGACTCAACAGGGGAGTGTTGTCTTATATGAAGCCTAAGCGGAGGCTAAACTCATATGAAATGAGTTTTCTTATATGAAGCCTAAGAGGAGGCTGAACTCAGATGAAATGAGTTATCTTGTACAAAGCCCAAGAGGAGGCTAAACTCAAATGGGATGAGTTATCTTGTATAAAGCCCAAGAGGAGGCTAAACTGTGGGGAACCTATTGGTTAGACTAGTTGTTATGTTATAACTAGACAATTGTATAAACAAGTGTGTGTGTGTGAGATATGTATTCACATAAGTTTATGAAGGAAATATAAACAATGCATGTAAAATTTATTTACAAGAGTTTATGAAGGAAATATAAACAAGTGTCTGTGAAACGAACGTTAAAAACGAGTGTAACTTGATTATTTACAAGTTTGAATTGTGTACAAGGATGTAAATATGTACACGGACGAGTATTTATGTACGAGAGGATGTGGATGTACATAGGAGGGTTGGGACTTACACCGTAAGGGTGGCCCATTGGTTTAAAAGCAGTTTCACCGAGAATAATGCTCCTTTCAATACCAATGGTATTCAGTGTATACACAAGCGAAGTGAAAACAAACTATCGGAGTTTGTCTGTACTTGAGTATTTACAGAGGTATCTGTATTATGTACAGGTAAAAATTGGTATGTATATGAAAAGAATTGGATATGTACAAGGAAAAATGTATGTACATAAAGAATGTTGGGACTTACACTGTAAGGGAGGCCCATGATCGGTTAAGAAATTTAAGAGAAAACGAATTCGGTTTTATCGTTTAATCGGATCGATCATGGAAAAAATGTAAGTTTTGATGAAAAGTTTTGAAGAATGTTTTTGAAAGTGTTTTTGAAAGATGAAATATACTTATGAAAAGTTTTGAAAAGAATCGGGCTTCGAAAGTTTTAAAAAAATCACCTTTAAAGGTGCTTTGAAAAGTACTCAAAAGTACCGTTTTCGACTCGATCAAAATATAATCGGATGAAAGTTTTTCTGAAAATTTTTGACACCATCATAAAATAGACATATTAATTGACAAGTGTACAAAAAATTACCTCAAAATGAGGAGTTTTGATTGGGTTTTGAAAAAGTAAAAGTTTGTAAAAAAAATACAAAAGTTTGTTAAAAAATGGTCCCAAGGCTGCTTGAACCCGGGACCTCAAGGCAAGGCATGGTATAAGTGACTTAAGAGTGAGCTGGCAACCGCTGGGGCGGCAATACATCCGTGTATTGTGATTAAACCAACTAAATATATTTTAAACATGATATTTGAATTCAAAAAAATGCGCGCAAGCTCATCTTCTTCCTCCAATCCTTCAATCCATCCTCAAATCTTCGTTTCTTGATGAAATCAAAAGATGTAAACATCAATCATGCTCGTTTCAAGCCCAGGAACATGATGGTGTTCTTTAATTTCATTTATTTTAAGCCTAACGTGATTGAATTTCGGAAGAACACGAAGAACCCTAAAACTGAAAAATCTAATTGAAATCGTGTATGGTTGATGAATTGATCAATTGATTGAGGGTTATTGATCGTGGATAGTGCAGAAACAAAACGGCCAAGAGTTTTTTTTACTGGAATCAAGAAATTATAGAGTTCGAAGTTGGTCTTCTTACCTGTTCAAGTTGGATCGAATTCTGCTTTAGAGTGTTTCCAGTTGAGTTTTAATGATTCTTAGAGCACCATCGGCCTTCAAGGATCATGTATGAATGGTCTGCTTGTTCTGAATTTGCTTGGATAGCTCTGACCAAGTCGACCTGCATACAGCTCAAAGTAAAACTAGAAATCGTGGTTAGAGGTGTTACAGTTTGATGTTAATGGTCTGCATCATGTCTATGATGTATGTTGATGATGTTTGGATGATTAAAACTCAAGTTGCTCGAGCCAATGTCCAAATTCGATAGTTATGGCAGTTTTGGCAAGCTTATGAACATGAAATGCAAAAACTGATTTCTAGCTTGGCTTGGATTGATGTTATGTTTCAAACAAGTTTCATATTGATATTTAAACATGTTAGACACCAAATTGCTCAAAGTTTTTCACTAGTTTTCAAAAATGCAAGTTTTCTCAATTAACACTATGTTTCTTGATTTTTAAGAAAGAAGAGAGAAAGCATGTTCTTGCATGGCTTTGGTGTGGTTTTAAATTTCAAACAAGACCTCTATTTATAGGCCACAAGTTCTTAAAGATAAGTGAGAAAGTTTGGCTTTGGTAGTTTCAACTTGCCTTAGAGGGCAAGGAAGTCATTTTTGCATTAAATGCAAAAGGAAGCTTCCTTTTAACCATGGTTAAATCTCAACTTTGATCCTATCCATCATAATTACATCCAACTGATTTTTATCAGCTCTAGCTTATCTTTGCAAGGTGGCATGTGTTCTAGAAGAAGAAAATGCAAAATGACCTATAATTTTGAAAGTTTGTACTTGAAAATCAAGGATTTTGGAGCTCTAAGTTTCAAAATCAAAAGTATAGCTAGACTCCATGGATTTGAGAGTTCTTGGACATTTTGGAAAGCTTGTTTCAAGGGCTACAACTTTCATGTTTTGAGTTTTTTCCAATTCAAAGTGGAACCATGTGAAAAAATGCCATGAAGTTTGGAAAAAGTAAGAAATTTTAACACTTGAAAAAATTTCTAAGTGTTGAAAATTTTGACTTTTGTTGTCTTTTCCAAATTTCTTGATTTTTTATGATCATGATGGATCATTTAAAGTATTTTGATGATTGAAAAAGTTTTGTTTTGAAAAAGTTGACCAAAAGTCAAAGTTTGACTTTTCTGTGCAGATGAAATTTCATCAGATGTTTCAGAAATTGACTGATGAAATCTATGAACTTCTGTGATGTTTTGAATCCAGAAATTAGGTCAACATGTTGTATCTAAGATATGAAGATCAATCTCCAATCAAAAAAGTCATTCACTGATCATAAAATCAGAGATTACTCATGCTTGATGAAAACCCTAATTGGTCGATCGTTGATAGATCAATGAGAAAAGTTGGATATCTGAAGATCAGAGGTTGATGATTTGATCAAGATAGATCAAATTAGGTGAGTAAAACTCAAACCCTAATTGCTTGCCTCTTGAATCAGATGAAAATTTTGTGAAACCCTAATTTTGACCTATGAAATCCACACCCGATTAATTCTGTTTTGGACTGTTAATGGTGCAATAATGAAGATGTGAGGTGGTATATTAGGTCAAAAATTGGGGTATGACAGTAACCAACGAATTCCTAGAAGGAAACATACTAAAATAATGGTTAACACAATTAACCAATATGGGGGACAAAATCCCCCACAAGGGACTGATACATCTAATGCAATCCCTATTTTGCAGGCCATACTAGTGGCCACAAGTACTGCAGCGATAGATAGTTCGAATTCGATCCCTACAGGCACGATGGAAATGCCTTTGAACTTGTCACTAGTGCCAATCTTGACAAACTTAGGAACCCAAGCCCAACAATATTCGATTCCTTTAAGGCCTCCAGGATTCGAAGCCTTTAGACATAGAAATCCCCAATATGGAATGCCAACTTCGTTCATGGAAGGATTACACATTGCATCAACTTCCTCCCCAATCCAAGGGTCTCGTTCTGGAATGAATCATTTGGGCCCAAATACCCAAAATTTAGGGAATTTCACCCAAATACCTACCCTCACTTCAAATAATCAGGCAACATTTAGGCAGCAAATGGATGATAGTAACCATGATATGATAGGACTCCTAGCCCGTGAAATGAATGCTATCTTCACTCCTTTAATATAGAACATTAATAGAACCAACAAGAAAATTATGTCCAAATGGCTCGAATAGCAGATTCCTTTGGTGCCCCTGATGCGCCTATAAGACATAGGCAAAATCAAACAGTGGTTCGAAACGAATAACCCACCATTGAACAAATTCGACCTCCTAGACGAGTGATCGAAGATAGAAATATAGGGGCAAGGTTAAGGCAACAAGAAGTTCAGGAAATACAAGAGGAACAACCTAGAAGAATAATGGTGGTAAATAGGGAACAAAATGCAGATGAAGTTGTCCATAGGGTTAGAAATGATGATATGGTGGAAGAAAATAATTTGACTACCATGATCGAAAGAATCATGACCCAGAATGGTTTAAACTCGGGATTTATGAGACCAAATTACACCTCTCCTATTATAGATTATATTTTACAATCTGAGTTGCCTAGGGGTTGTAAAGTCCCTAAATTCACAAAATTTGTTGGGGACACAAGTGAATCAACAGTAGAACATATAGCGAGATACTTAACAAAAGCAGGAGATTTAGCAAATAATGAGAACCTTAGGATAAAATATTTTCCAAGTTCTCTGACTAAAAATGCTTTTACGTGGTTCACAACTCTTCCCCCAGATTCCATAGATACTTGGCCCTATTTAGAAAGGTTATTCCATGAACAATTTTACATGGGCCAGTCTAAGATAAGTCTAAAGTAATTAGCAAGCATTAAGAGGAAATTCACAGAACCAATAGATGACTATTTAAACAGGTTCCGCCTCTTAAAACCTAGATGTTTTACTGTGGTCCCTGAACATGAATTGGTCAAAATGGTTGTTGGTGGCCTAGATTATTCTATTCGAAAGAAACTAGATACCCAATACTTAAGGGATATGGCCCAACTAGCAGACAGAGTTCGACAAGTAGAAAGATTAAAAGAAGAAAAGGTTAGGGCTAGTAAGAATTACAAAAAGTAAAGAATAGCCTACATAGAGGCTGAAGAAGAGAGTTCAGATGAGTATCAGGATCCTTATGGATTCGATCAACTCGAAGTGGATCTTGCAGAATTAAAGCAAGCACCCCCTTATTCTTGCAAAGTTCTGATCCCTTCGAATGGCAAAAATCCTGTCAAAAATGAGAAAAATGATAAATTCCCTAAGAAAGTCTATACGTTTGACATAACTAAATGTGATGAAATATTTGATTTGCTTGTCAAAGATGGCCAATTGATAGTGTCTTCTAATCTTAAAGTTCCTCCGTTAGAACAACGGAAGAAGAGGCTTTTGTAAATATCATAATTTTGTAGGCCATAAAACCTCACAATGCTTTCTTTTCAAGGATTTGATTCAAAGTGCTATTAAGGAAGGAAGGCTCAAGTTTTCTAACAAGGCAAAAAACTCAATGAAGGTTGATATTGATCTGTTGTTGATGGCGGAGACCAACTATGCTGAACCATTGGATGTCAACATGGTAGAAGTTGGTTAGAAGAAAGTTGAACAGGATAGTGAATTCGAAGAGGATGAAGACTTCGTCGTAGTCAAGGGCAAAATGAAGACTGTTGAAAGTCTTCCAAAGGTGCTTAGGGAAAAACTACTTAATGATTCAATGAGGGCTACTGAAGGCTCCATTTCTACTGATAAGAAAATGACTGAGGCTACTGAGGGCCTCAGGGCGAAATTTTAGAAAGTCCAGATCACTGAAGGTCAGGCTTTGGGTGTGCATATGGTTGATTTCACACAGCCTAATGCAGAGATGGAGGAAGTCGAAAGATGTCTAGAGATGGAAAGAGAACAGAGGAGGCGAGGTTATCCTAAGAAGGATGCTAGCTTGTGCGATTACTTGTTCCATTGCCACAGAAGGAACCAGGAGATGTTGTTGTGCCCAAGGTGCAGCATTATATGCAATCAAAGAGTCGCTGCTGAATTCGAAAAGGCTCAACATGCACTAACATGAGTCAATTGGATGCAAGATAATCAATTATATAAGGTGTATCCAAGAGATGATGAAAGTTTGTTAGGATTTCTGGTTCGATGCCACAAGATTGGGACAAAATGTTTGATGTGTCCCAGATGCGCTGCTGTTTATGACAGGGAGATGACTAAGGCCTTCAAAAGAGTCCCCTTTGCACCCTGTTGGGGCCACCAAGTTGGAATGCTTTCAAACCCTGATGCTAGTAGAAGAAACATGCAAAGAAGGCCTGATAGCCCTTATTCTAAGCGAGCTAAGAAAGTTTCCTTCAAATTACCTACCGAAGTGCCTACTAATAGATGGCTCTAGGAGAAATCTAACAAAGGAAAAGGAAAATGGAGAAGTTTCGACCAGGGTGACAGAACTGTAATGGCGTATAGGAAGCAGTTTAACATAGAAAAAAGGGAGGAAATCAGACTAGAAAACTATAAAGGGAAAAACCCCATGTCTAGATCTCAATGGCGTAGGCATCAGAGGAATAAAAAAGATGAGAGGGAGTCGAAGTGAATGGAAGTAGGGGAGTCAAGCACGAACAAACCATCATCCATAATCCAAACTGGGGGCAAACCTCCAGTAACCAAAAGACTTTTTCACCAAAAAATGAAACTAGTGTAGAGAAAGTGGAAAAAACAACTGTGAACGAAGAAGAGATGTTAACGGATGACTTCGAATTAGAAGGAGAGTTCTTTTTTAATGTAAATTGTAATGTTGTCTTTGTATTACCCTATGAGTACAATCAGGAAACTGAAGTAGATGTAAGTGATGAGAATGATGAAGAAGAAATGACGAAGCACAAACATGTCTGTTACTATGTCATGAACAATGGGGCAGTTGAAGAGTAGAATGCATTCTTCGAGAGGGTAGACACAGGAATGAAGAACCACTTGAAGCCATTATTCATTCGAGCGAAAGTGGGGCAGTTTGGAATAAATAAGGTCCTAGTGGATGGAGGTGCTGTTGTAAACTTAATGCCTCATTTCATGCTGAAGAAAATTGGTATGTTCGATTTAAACATAAAACCTCACAACATGGTGTTATCAAATTATGAAGGAAAGATAGGACAAACTCTGGGTGTAGTGCAAGTTGATCTAACCGTTGGCTCAATTACAAGGCCAACCATGTTCATGGTAATTGCCTCAAAGGAAAACTATAATTTATTATTGTGAAGAGAGTGGATTCATGGAGTATGTGCAGTCCCTTCATCTATGCACCAAAGATTGGCTATATAAAGGGATGATGGAATTGTGGAAAATATAGAAGCAGATCAAAGCTATTATATGATGGAAGTTAATTATGTAGATAAAAGAAATTTTGACAGAAATATGGCCAATATTGGGACATGCAACCCTGCAGAGGAGGCATTTGAACCAAATAAAAATGCTTTATATTTCTTGACTCTTCACCCCAATGGTTTCCAATGGGATTGAGAAATTATGTGAGATGGACAAGAAGTTGAAGAACCTTCAGGTGTACGACCAACTAGCTGGGAAAATGAAGACGTCAGTTATGACTGAGTCTTCCTTTTTTGAAAGGATTTCGGCCTATTTGGCTGAGAATAAAATGAAGACGGCTCTCGAAACCGAAGTGCAAAATATGGCCATCGAAGCCATAAATAAAGAAATAACAACAAAAAAACTTGGAAAATCTCCACCCTTCGATGGAGAGGCTTCAGAACCATTAGATCAGAGGTTGGATATGTGACGCCCCAATATTTCGATTATTAAATAATTAGAATTTTTAATTATTAATTTAATTAGAAATTTAATTATTGGTATTTTTGGATTATTGGAATTATTTAAATAAAATAAAAGCGGGATTATTGGTGGTGTGAAGTGTAAAGTGGGGGTGTGAGGAGTAAAAGGCTCTACTCACACTATTTGTTTTATTATTATTATTTTTAGAGTAATAAGAAGAAAAGGAAAGGAAAAGAGAAGTCATTTGGGAATATTCATTATACGTGAAAGTGAGAAGAGGAAAAGGAAGGAGGAAAAGCCAAAAGTGTTAGAATCCGACGAATCCATAAGGTAAGGGGTGATTTTTCTCTAATTGTTATGCCTTATGAGTTTTGGAATAAATAGGATTGAATAATATGTTAAGAATCCCGATTTAGGATTTTCTAGGTTATGCCGTAACGATGTTGCCTGTCGTAAAAAACCCAATTGGAATACATAGTGATTGTTATTATGTGTATATTGATGTTGTGGGTTGATTATGAAGAGAAATTCCACTGTTAATTGTATGTAAGAATACATAATTTTTACTGCCTATGTCGTGTTTTGAATGTTGGAAAAAGATTGGGTTGATTGGAATGGCAAACAGTGAAAAATCTGGTTTTTGGGTAAAAATATGTAGCATGAGTCGACACATAAGGTTATGTATCGATATGAGTTGGTATGTGTTTAAAAGCCAGGAGCGTGGAAAAGGCTTGCATCGATACATAAGCCCTTGCATCAACTCATGAGGCAATTTTGGGAGACTTGGATCGACACATACGAGTTATGTATCGACACAAGACAACTTTGTATTGATACAAGAGAGTATGTATCGACTCATACTGAAGAAACTTAGAAAAACAGAAAATTGATTTATGTATGAGTCGACTCATACGCTACTTGAGTCGATACAAGCCATGTATGGGTCGACACATAAGTGTTTGGATCGACTCATGTTCCTTCCTTGAGTTACTTTATTTGTAGTCCGAAAAAGTAATTCAACTCTCCCATAAGACTCATTTAAAACTCTCCCTGAATAAGCTTAGAGAAATCCTTGACAAGTTGCATGTTAGTAAAACCAAAAATGATATAATGTAAAATTTGTTATGCTTGATGTTTAATTAAGCTAAACATGATTATGTACGCATAAGTTTTTATAAAGAATAATAAAAAAGGAATACATGAAAATATAATAAGATGAGGTCATTGAGTAATTCCTTCTTTGGCGTCATTGAGTATGTCTTTTGAAGATACACCTACATCATGAAATGAAATACCTTTTCAGAGTATTTTCGGATACAACATCAAAAGTAATTTACACATCTTTTACCAATTAAACAATACTTGTTTTTGCTTTCAACATCATATAATCCATCTTCTTGCCACATATACAATATGATTACAATATATTACCCATCACATGCCTTGAGATATTATAAATGATAACCCATATTATCTTCATAGAGTCAAGAAATTTTCCTACAAAATCAACAAGAAAAGCTAGGTACCCAATCTTCATTAGGTCCTTGGGAGTTTCTGAAAAATTGGTTGCATTTGGACAACCATTTAAAAACACCTTTATGAACCAAAAAACTCCTAAATTTGAATATTTCAATAGTTTAGCCTTTCTTGCAACCATAGTGATAATTTAAATCTTCACCATCACTAGAATTGTTATCAATGTGTTCACCTTTTTAGAACATTGAACGAGAAGTCCTAAGAGCTTGAGAGTTTGTTCCTTCCTCCTTATTCACGTCTTTCTCCTTTTTCTTCTTTTTCTTAAGCTTTTTCTCATGCTTATCTAAGCAAGTAAGTTCTTGCTCATATTCTTCAAACTTACCAAACAATGTAGTGAGATCAAGTGTTGTAAGATGATTGGATTCCTTGATTGTCGTGGATTTTAGTTGTCAATTCCTAGTAAGACATATCAAAACCTTGTTAGTAGCAATAGCATTGGAAATAGTATTACCAAGTGCGTTCAAACGACTAATAAGATTTACTGTATTTTTATTATCATCATTATTCCATAGTGCTTCCGGCTTAGGTGTGACACCATCATCAACAACATATGTTACCAGTGTCAGACCATTTAAAATAGCATCCCACACACCTTTATCATAAGATTTTACATGAATGTGCATACAAGATTTCCAAAAACTATAGTTTTCTCCCGAAAAGATTGGAGCTGTTTTGTAATCCCCTTTAAGTTCACGCACCATTTCTATAAGAGTTTCGAAGCATAGAATTCACCGGAACTTTGATACCACTTGTGAGACTACGACGACTTATATAGAGGGGTGAATAGATCATCAATTAAAAAAATTACCTTTCAAACGAGCAAGGATTCTCTCTAGTGTAATTTTTGTAAGTGTTTGTATGTTGGCTTTAATTTTTGGTAAAACTAGTTTATGGTCAATGTCTTGACTGATGTCATGACATTCAGAGTTGAAGATAAATTCTGCAGAAGAAGAATAATACAGGTACAGCTCAGACTGGGAGTTAACTGTTATGCTGGAAATCTGCAAGAAGAATGACTGATGTCATGACCAATGTTATGACATTCTGTGCAACATCTGCTGTTCTGCAGATTTACTTTTCCTGAGACTTTTCAGGATTTCTGTTGAGCTGTTTTTATTATGGATTATGTTATTGGATCACATGCTCACGTGGATCTAAGGTTAACCTTGTTTAACCCTAAATTGGTATGTTAAAAAGACCAAGTCTTTAGGTTAAATTAAGTTAACCCTAGCTATATTTATGGAAGCCCAAACTGAAGTCTACTTATTGCTTTTATAAATAGGAAAGAAACCCTTATTCTACAGTTACGCCTTTTGTACTGTTAGGAGATTTAGCAGTCTGTTATTTGTGTATTCTAGTTACTCTTGTGAGTCAAGCAATTATCATTTGATAAGTGCCTTGGACTAGGATTTGATTGTAAGGGTTGTTTGTTCACTCAAAGCTTTGAAGCACGAGTGTTGTGTCTCTTGATTAAAGCTTTGAAGCAAAATCAAGTATGTTTATTGAAGAGTGTCTTCACAATTCAATTAATCAATAGGTTGATATCACTGTTGTGATTGAGGGGGAGTGAGTAGGAACTCAGGTCTAAGTAGGACTTAGATTAAAGTTGCATTGGGTAGGTCTTAAGTGAAGGAGATAAATTGGTTGGTTTATTCCTGAATTAATACCGCTTATAGTGGATTTCCTCCCTGGCTTGGTAGCCCCCAGATGTAGGTGTAGTTACACACTGAATTGGGTAAACAATTGTTTGTGTTCTTTACTGTTTTTACATTACTGTGTGAATTGTTAAACAGAGTGTTAGATACTGTGTCATAACATTCTCTATGAAATCACATATCTGCTTTCAGGAATTTCAATTGGCATCAGAGCAGGCACCCTGCCTATTATTTCTGGGTGAGATCTAGGGATAATAGTTTTTGGCGTTATGGACAAGGAAGGAGGATTTGGAAGTAGACCACCCATACTGGATGGATCTAACTATGATTACTGGAAACCTCGTATGGTTGCCTTTTTGAAGTCACTGGACAATAAAGCTTGGAGAGCTTCTGACAGAGGATGGAAACATCCTACAAATCTTGAGAAAGATGGGACTACTAGTCTGAAACTTGAGGAAGAATGGAGCAAAGAAGAAGAAGTGATAGCAGTGGGCAACTCTAAAGCATTGAATGCCTTATTCAATGGAATTGACATAAATATTTTCAGACTAGTACATCAGTGTGAATTGGCCAAGGATGTTTGGGACACTCTCAAAACCACTCATGAGGGTACATCCAAGGTGAAAATGTCAAGACTTCATATGCTCACTACCAAATTTGACAATCTGAAGATGAAGGAAAATGAGACAATTCATGAGTTTCACATGAACATCTTGGAGATTGCCAACACCTCAGGAGCATTAGGAGAAAAGATGTTAGAAGAAAAGCTGGTGAGAAAGATTCTCAAATCCTTGCCTAAAAGGTTTGCAATGAAAGTGACTGCTATAGAGGAAGCTCAGGATATCTGCACCTTGAAGGTTGATGAACTTATTGGATCACTTCAAACATTTGAGATGGGGATCAGTGACAATGTTGACAAGAAAAACAAGAGTATAGCTCTTGTATCCAATACTAAAGAGGAATGCAAGGAGGGTGATGAAGAGAAGATATATGAAGCAATAGCTATGCTTGGAAGACATTTTAACAAACTCATCAAGAGAATTGACCCAAAGTCAAGGTCAAATGTCAAGAACATCTCCTCTGACATCAGCAGGTCTTATGACTCCAACAGAAGAGCAAAACCTGAAGAAAAGGGCAATCAAAGCAGAGGGATTCAATGTCATGGATGTGAAGGATATGAACACATGAGAGCTGAATGCCCTACCTTTCTAAAGAAACAAAAGAAAGGAATATTTGTCACTTGGTCTGATGGTGACTCAGAAAGTGACTCTGAAGAAGAATCTGCCTGCACTATCTGGTGTCTGTAACTCTGATAATGATTCTAGTGATGAGGAGGTGACATTTGAAGAATTTGCTGACACTTACAAGAAGTTGTGTATCAGAAGTGATGAAGTCTGCCAGCAAAATGAGAAATAGAAAAAGCTCATTATGAAGTTGGAGGCTGAGAAGAAGGAAGACACTGCTACTATAAGTCATCTCAATGGTGAAGTTCTAGTGTTGAATTCCAAACTTGATCAGATGAATAAATCTGTCAAGATGTTAACAACTGGAACTGATAAGTTGGAAGAAATCCTGCAGATTGGACAAAATGCAGGAAATATGTCTGGGCTAGGATATGTGGCTGCAAAGAAACCTGCTGGTAACAAGAAGAAGAACAATCATGTTAAACCAAGGTCAAGGCAGATGTCAGGTGACAAGAAGAAGAACAGTCCTGATAAACCAAGGTCAAGGCAGATGTCAGGTGACAAGAAGAATAATAGGCCTGATAAACCAATGTCAAGGTAGATGTCACAACATAGAGCTCAACATCAAGATCAGAGAAACATGAAGAAGAAGTTTCAAAGATGGAGATGTCATTATTGTGGATGGTTTGGGCACATAAAGCCTTATTGCTTCAAACTATATGGATATCCAAATCAGATCCCATATGTCCAGCCTAAGATCAACAAGGAACCTTATGTTCAACAGTGGAAGAGAAAGACTGCAGCCTTGATAGCTCACACCTCCCTTAGAGTTTCTACCAAGGAGGACTGGTACTTTGACAGTGGATGTTCTAAACACATGACTGGAATTAAGAATCTGCTAAATGATGTCAAACCACACACTACTAGCTATGTCACTTTTGGAGATGGTGCTAGAGGAGAAATTAAAGGAGTTAGAAACCTGGACTTCCCTGGAGTTCCAAATCTAAATGAAGTATTGCTGGTAAATGGTTTGACTGCCAATCTCATAAGTATCAGTCAACTACGTGACATGGGATTCAAGGTCAACTTCACCAAGTCTGAATGTCTTGTAACAAATGACAAACAAGAAGTTGTTATGAGAGGAGTCAGATCAAAGGACAACTGTTATCTATGGGAGTCTGAGGACACTAACTACTCTTCTGTGTGTTCTACAGCCAAAGAAGAAAAGGAAGTGAAACTGTGGCACCAAAAGCTTGGTCATTTACACCTTAGAGGGATGAAGAAGATCATATCCATGGAGGCTGTCAAAGGAATTCCAAGACTTCATATTGATGAAGGGAGAGTTTATGGTGAATGTCAGGTTGGAAAGCAAACCAGAATGTCACATCCAAAGTCAAGACATCTGACCACCTCTAAGGTGCTAGAGCTTTTACATATGGATCTGATGAGTCCTATGCAGGTTGAAAGCCTTGGTGGAAAAAGATATGCTTATGTTGTTGTGGATGATTTTTCCAGATTTACCTGGATAAACTTCACCAGGGAAAAATATGATGTTTTTGATGTCTTTAAAGAATTATGCAAGAGACTTCAAAGAGAAAAAGAAGGATGCATTGTCAAAATTAGAAGTGATCATGGAAAGGAATTTGAGAATAGCAAGTTTGATGAGTTCTGTTCCTCAAAAGGAATAAATCATGAGTTCTCCTCACCTATAACTCCTCAACAAAATGGAGTTGTGGAAAGGAAAAACAGAACTATACAGGAATCTGCCAGAGCAATGATACATGCCAAGAAGCTTCCTATTCATTTTTGGGCTGAAGCTATGAATACAGCATGTTATGTTCACAACAGGGTCACCTTGAGAAAGGGAACATCATTCACTCTGTATGAAATATGGAAAGGTAGAAAGCCTACTGTGAATTATTTCCATGTGTTTGGGAGCAAATGCTATATTCCGACAGATCGTGAACAAAGGAGAAAGATGGACTCTAAAAGTGATGAAGGAATTTTTCTGGGATACTCTACAAACAGCAGAGCATATAGGGTATTCAATTCCAGGACCAAAGTTATGATGGAGTCTATAAATGTCATAGTTGATGATCACCATGAGGAAAACAATGTCCCATATGATGTTGAGACATTGTTTGAGACATCACCACAAGTGTCTGATAAGGATTATGTGCCTATCCCTACTCCACCAAAGTTTGAATCAGAGGTAGCTAACAAAGATCCCTCCATCAGAATTCAGAAAGATCATCCAAAGGAACTCATTATTGGAGATCCTAACAGTGGAGTCATTACAAGATCTAGAGAAATCATCTCAAACTCTTGTTTTGTGTCTAAGATTGAGCCAAAGAATGTTAAAGAGGATTTGACTGATGAATACTGGATTGGAGCAATGCAAGATGAATTGAACCAGTTCAAACAACATGAAGTGTGGGAGTTAGTTCCTAGACCAGAAGGAACAAACATTATTGGCACAAAGTGGATCTACAAGAACAAGTCAGATGCAGAAGGGGTTGTCACCAGAAATAAGACAAGACTTGTTGCTCAAGGATACACTCAAGTTGAAGGGATTGATTTTGATGAGACTTTTGCCCTGTGGCCAGCCGAATCAATCGATTGCTACTAGAGTTGCTTGCATTCAAATTCAAGTCTTTCAGATGGATGTGAAAAGTGCCTCCTAAATGGGTACTTAAATGAGGAAGTATATGTAGAACACCTAAAGGATTTGTGGATCCTAACTTTCCGATCATGTTTACAAATTGAGGAAAGCTCTTTATGGTCCAAACAAGCTCCTAGAGCTTGGTATGAAAGGTTGACAAAGTTCCTCACCGACAAGGGTTACAGAAAGGAGGTTTGGATAAAACTCTTTGTCAAGGATGAAGGAGGAAAGATAATGGTAGCTCAAATTTATGTTGATGACATAGTGTTTGGAGGAATGTCGATAAAATGGTGAGACATTTTGCCAACCAAATGCAAGTGAATTTGAAATGAGCCTCATGGGAGAATTGACCTACTTTCTTGGACTACAAGTCACAGATGGAAGACTCAACCTTCCTTTCTCAAAGCAAGTATGCAAAGAATATTGTCAAGAAGTTTGGGATGGAGAATGCCACCATAAAAGGACTCGCACCTACTCATCTAAAGTTTTCCAAAGACACAAGTGGACAAATGTTGATCAAAGCTTGTACAGAAGCATGATAGGAAGTTTGTTGTACTTAACAGCCAGCAGACCTGACATTGCCTTTGCTGTTGGTGTTTGTGCAAGATATCAGGCTGAACCCAAAGTAAGTCACATCAATCAGGTGAAAAGAATTCTGAAGTATGTGAGTGGAACTTAAAATTATGGGATGCTATACTCTCATGGATGTAAACCAATTCTAACTGGTTATTGTGATGCTGATTGGGCTGGTAGTGCTGATGATAGAAAAAGCACCTCTGGAGGATGCTTCTCTTTAGGAAACAATCTTGTTTCTTGGTTCAGGAAGAAGAAAAAATGTGTGTCTTTATCTACTGCTGAAGTTGAATACATAGCACGGTAGCGTTGTTCTCAAATGATCTGGATGAAGCGATGTCGATCGAGTACAATGTCACACGTGATGTCATGACATTGTACTGTGACAACCTGAGTGCTATTAATATTTCCAAGAATCCTATACAACACATCAGGACTAAGCATATTGACATTAGACATCACTTCATCAGAGATCTTGTGGAAGAGAAGGTGATTAAGTTGGAACATGTAGCCACTGAACTTCAATTGGCTGACATTTTTACTAAAGCTCTTGATGCTAGTCAGTTTGAGAATTTAAGGGGCAAGCTGGGTATTTGCCAATATGAAGAGTTATAGCAATTAATATTGCTTACAACAAGGGAAGGAAGAGACATTTTATTTAATTTAATTGTGATTGGGCTAATTAATTATTTCCCTCTCTCTTTTCAAAAGTTTAAGAAGAGGAATAGTCATATTTGTATTTCATTCTTCATATTTGGTTGTACCACTCTTCATTCCCTCAAAAGAAAATCTCAAACTTATTGTCTCCTGCATTCTCAATCACTCAAGATGTCTCAACAAAGTCTGTCATCATCATCTTCATCAAAGGGGAACTGGTTCTCCCTCTCCCACTGATTCTGGACCTAGGGAAAACGCAATGGAGACTGAGGTTCTGGAAGTTACTCCACTTCGTGTCATGGCCACTGATCCTGGGAGGGTAAAGAAGCTTCATACCAGACATGCAAGAAGATCACAAGCCTCTCCATCTGGTAAGAATGCTGAACCATCTTCCTTTGTTCCTCCTGAGATAACCAATAGGGAGGGTTCTCGTTATGTTCATCAAGCCATAGCTAGAATAGTTACTAGGATTCTGAATGAGAATCATTCTGTACCTGGGGTATTTGTTCCCTTGAATCAAGAATCTACTAGCCCTAATTTAGCAACTGATCCAGATGTCACAAAGAATGTCAAGACATCTGATGACAATGCTAGGAAATCCCCTGAGAATCCTGTTGATGACACTTCTGATAAATCTCATGAGAAACCTGTTGATGACACCACTGATAAGTCTCCTATGAAACCTACTGAAGAAAACATGGAGAAGTCTCCAGAGAAACCTTCTGATGATAATCTTGAAGAATCTCCTGAGAAACCTGCTGTTGATAACCTGGAAAAATCTCCAGAGAAAACCTCTGATCAAGTTGTTGAACCCCCTGTTATTGATCTTGATGAAGAATTCTCTGACAATGACCTAATTGCTAGTGTTAACCCTAGCATAGATAAAAGGATGATGAGTAGAAAAGAGAAGCAGAATGCTACCCAAAGCCCCTCCAAGGATAAGGCCACTAAAGTTGTTCATAAGTCTCCTAGGCCTGAGAACAAGGCTAGAGAAGAAGCTGGGAAGGATCAGAAAGCTGGACCCTCCAAAGGAAAGGGTAGGATGAAGTCTGTTAGAAGTATCTCAAGACCCAAGAGAACTCCAATCATCAAGGAAAGAAAGGTCCCTGAACCCTCAGAATCTGATGAGGATTCAAATTTTGATGTTGAAGAGAATGTCTCAGACATTCCACTCAAGAAGAAACCCTCTCTTGGCAAACTTCCTAAGGTTCCTGAGGTGGCTATTGATAACATATCCTTTCACCATCCAGAGAATGCTAGCAGATGGAAGTATGTTTTCTTGAAAAGGATTGCCTTAGAAAGGGAATTGAACAGGAGTGCCCTTGAATTCAAGGATCTTATGGATCTGATCAAGGCAGTTGGCCTGATGAAAACTGTGGTTAAGTTTTCAAATTGCTATGATATTTTGGTGAAGGAGTTTATTGTGAATCTGTCTGGTGGATGTGCTGATGGAAAGTCAGCAGATTTTAAAAGTGTGTATGTGAGAGGAAGGAAGGTGAAGTTCTCTCCAACTGTGATTAATAAATTTCTAGGGAGATCTGATGATGCTCAACCTGAGCTTGAAGTAATAGATAACCAGGTGTGCCAAACAATCACTGCCAAGCAAGTGAAACACTGGCCATTAAAGGGAAAGCTGACTGCTAGCAAACTAAGTGTCAAGTTTGCCATCCTGCATAAGATTGGTGCAACCAACTGGGTTCCCGCAAACCACAAGTCCACCATCTCCGTTGGTCTGGGCAGATTTATCTATGATGTTGGCACAAAGACAAAGTTTGATTATGGCACATATATTTTTGAGCAAACTTTAAAACATGCAGACAGCTATGCCATCAAAGGCCCCATAGCCTTTCCCTCCCTCCTGTGTGGTATCATCATTGACCAATATCCTGATATCCTGGTAGACAAGGATTATGTGTGCAAAAGAGATCCTGTTCTTGGTTTCCACTACAAGTTATTTCAAGGGAAACATGTCCCTGACATTGTCATGACATCTGCTGAGACATCAAATGTCAAGGCTAATTCTCAGAAGGCTGGTGTCATTGCTGTGCTAAAAGAGACTTGCAAGGAACTGGAAGCAAGGAAGCAAACTCTAGAGGAGTTGATCTCTACCTTGGAGAAGGAAAAAGAAGACACTGAGGTTGAGGATGAAAGGAAAGATGAGGCTGTTGCTGAGGATCTGCATGAGGATGCTGATGAGGAGCAAGAAACTGGTGCTGAAAGTAGTTCAGAGGAAGCTACTTACCACAGTGCTTCTTCAGGAGAAGAAAGTGCTTGATTTTTGATCACATGTGCCACTATTGCTTGTGTTTTTTGTTGTTTTGTTGATGTTTTTGCTTCTATTTGTTATGGAATTTTGTACTTCATAACTTGGATGTATACTTTAACTCTGCTGCTACTTATTTATATAATGAATCCTGGGTTTATGTACAGGCACCTTTGGCCCCTTTGTGGCTAAAAAAGGGGAGAAGAATTTATGGGGAAATTGTGGGAAGAATTTATCTTTATTAGGCTCTGGCTTTATAGCTTAGTGGCTTAGTTGTTTACTTTAATTTCTGCTGCATTAGTTCTCTGATAGGTTAGTTTGTTTTAGCCAAAAAATTTCCAAAGGGGGAGTTTGTAAGTGTTTGTATGTTGGCTTTAATTTTTGGTAAAACTAGTTCATGGTCAATGTCTTGACTGATGTCATGACATTCAGAGTTGAAGATAAATTCTGCAGAAGAAGAATAATACAGGTACAGCTCAGACTGGGAGTTAACTGTTATGCTGGAAATCTGCAAGAAGAATGACTGATGTCATGACCAATGTTATGACATTCTGTGCAACATCTGCTGTTCTGTAGATTTACTTTTCCTGAGACTTTTCAGGATTTCTGTTGAGCTGTTTTTATTATGGATTATGTTATTGGATCACATGCTCACGTGGATCTAAGGTTAACCTTGTTTAACCCTAAATTGGTATGTTAAAAAGACCAAGTCTTTAGGTTAAATTAAGTTAACCCTAGCTATATTTATGGAAGCCCAAACTGAAGTCTACTTATTGCTTTTATAAATAGGAAAGAAACCCTTATTCTACAGTTACGCCTTTTGTACTGTTAGGAGATTTAGCAGTCTGTTATTTGTGTATTCTAGTTACTCTTGTGAGTCAAGCAATTATCATTTGATAAGTGCCTTGGACTAGGATTTGATTGTAAGGGTTGTTTGTTCACTCAAAGCTTTGAAGCACGAGTGTTGTGTCTCTTGATTAAAGCTTTGAAGCAAAATCAAGTATGTTTATTGAAGAGTGTCTTCACAATTCAATTAATCAATAGGTTGATATCACTGTTGTGATTGAGGGGGAGTGAGTAGGAACTCAGGTCTAAGTAGGACTTAGATTAAAGTTGCATTGGGTAGGTCTTAAGTGAAGGAGATAAATTGGTTGGTTTATTCCTGAATTAATACCGCTTATAGTGGATTTCCTCCCTGGCTTGGTAGCCCCCAGATGTAGGTGTAGTTACACACTGAACTGGGTAAACAATTGTTTGTGTTCTTTACTATTTTTACATTACTGTGTGAATTTTTAAACAGAGTGTCAGATACTGTGTCATAACATTCTCTGTGACATCACGTATCTGCTGCCAGGAATTTCAATTTTCACTAGAGAAGGAGTAGTCTATATCTCCACTTTCAAAACTCAATTTCATTTCTTTATTAATATCTTGTGTGGTTAAGATTTAACTGAAAAAACTTTACACATGAGACAATCCACACCCTTTTTAAACATATGTATTTTAAAACTTATTGGCGAAATATTATTTTTGGTCCCTTAACTAAACCTCTAGGTTCAGTTTGGTCCCTTAATTTTTTTCATGCCAAATTGGTCCTTCAACTTTTTAATAGATGCATATGAGTCCCTTCCGTCAACTACGTTAGTCAAAATCTGTTAAAAGTCTATGTGGCAGTGACAGTGACGGAGTTAGCGTCGGAAAAACCGATGCTAAAATTTTTTTTCGGGAATTTTCAATTTTTTTCATCTTCTTCCCCAAAATTTTTAAACCTAGAACCCTAAAATAAAAAATTATCTCAATGAAACATTCAAAAAACAAAATACCAAAAAAGTAAGCATTCAAAAAACCAAACAATCACCGATACAACATCTGCCATTTTCAACAACAACATCAATCCAATCACAAACTCATTTGAACAAAATATCTCCAAAATTAAATGAAAAAGAATGAAAATATAAGAACCAAATCTCCCCTGATTTCGTTCAGCCGGTCACCTCGTACAAGCTTCTGCCAAACTGCACCACAACGACACGACCTCCTTTTGAGCCACAGGGTGCTCTTCACTCTGTTCCAAAAGCGCCTACCCCTCGTGTGTTTACTTTCTCTCAATATCTAAACTTAAATTTTGGTACAAATTTTGAAGTTCTAAAATAAATTTTTTGCTAAAATTATGTTACAATTTGATGTAGTTAATGCCATATAGTACTGGCTGCAAAACTCCTCTTTAATTGTGGTTGGCCAGAATGATAAGGTTAGTGAGTTGATACCTTTTGAGAGCTATTAACTTTTTTATTTGTCTTGGTTAGTTGTGATTAATTGGAAAGTTGGAAAATATTGTCTATTATGTTTTCTTATTACTTATTACTGATTATTATGTTTTGTTTATGGGAAATTGAGATAATTTTTATTTTAGGGATATGGGTTTAAAAAATTTGGGGAAGAAGATGAAAAAAATTGAAAATTCAGAAAAACTTTTAGCGTCGATTTTTCCGACGCTAACTCCGTCACTGTCACTGCCACATAGACTTTTAACAAATTTTGACTAACGGAGTTGGCGAAAGGGGCTCATATGCATCTATTAAAAAGTTAAAGGATCAATGTGGCATGAAAGAAAATTAAGGGACCAAACTGAACCTAGGGGTATAGTTAAGGGACCAAAAAGGATATTTGCCAAACTTATTTGAAAAACAATGTTAAGCGGAAGGTTTTTGGCTTAAATCAAAATAATAGTCTAAACGAATCTAGGTATTGGAACTCGAATATGGACAAGACATATGGAATTAAGATAATGATAAAATAAATCAACATAATA
The DNA here is from genome assembly GCA_021764765.1 of Vicia sativa. Classification (NCBI taxonomy): domain Eukaryota; kingdom Viridiplantae; phylum Streptophyta; class Magnoliopsida; order Fabales; family Fabaceae; genus Vicia; species Vicia sativa. The sequence continues at coordinate 44,548,874 of CM038794.1, read as the reverse complement.
ATATCTCAATTAACCGTTTAATATCAAACACAACAATTTTCTATTTCTAATGAAATCAAGTTAAAAACATAGCTTAACAATTTGTCGAACACTTGACGACAATCAATTTTAGAATTTTCTTTTGAGTTTTATTGATATGAAAAATCACATACAATCAAAGTGATTATAAGCTAGTCAACAAATCAATTTAAACTTTAACATTCAAAGAAATTTTTTATATGAATCAATCGATCAAACAATACATTCAATAAATTACAAAGTTCACCAGTCGTCCTCACTATGATTACGTCTCCCCAGCTCAATTTTGGAATTTAGATAAATTTCTTACTTTACAAAAAGTATGATTACAAGAGAAGTGTTCAAGAGCAACCCTATAAACCCTAACCATTTTATGTTGATTCAACCCTTTCTCTTATTTTGATCTTCAACAAGACCAAGACACAATAACTCCTCATTGATTTATCGAATCTTGCTACTCCTTAGGGTACCAAACTTTAAATCTCCTTCGTGCACGATAAATTGTAACTATTTAATACAGGTCCTTTCAATTTTATTCGCGTTCTCGCTACTTCCTTGGGTATGAAACTCCGAAGGCTTTTCACTTGGCTGTATTTCTCTTTTGAAAGTCTTGAACAAAACCCCCAAATCTACCAAAGATCTTGGAGGATAAACCCTAGGTTTTTTAGGATGAAACCCCCACAATTCTCAACCCAATATTTCTGGTTACACAAAAACCTAATTAGACGTTATCAAACCTCGCCTAGATGGCAACTCGACAAAAGATGATTATGTGTGATTTATCAGTGTGTATGCATATAAGTTAGAGGTTGAAGGTGAAGAACAATGCTGGTAAGTGTTTATAGTTTCATTAAGTTGGAATGAATCATGTATGATGTATTTATATTTGGAGAACTTTGATTGCAAAGAGAGAAACTCTGGAATTGAAAAAGTATGAAAATTTTGACCCACATAACAGTATGTGCCAACTTAAAAAAGTTATGTGCCAACAAAAATCGTATGTGTCGGCCTGAAAGATTCTATGTGCCAACACATAGAAAATAGAAGCTATGAACTTTAAAAATGCAGTACATGTGTCATCCTAGAAATCATATGTGTTGGCCTGAAATATTTATGTCCCATCATGAACGTTTACGTGCAAGCACTAAAAGGTTATGTGTCAGCCTGGAAAGAAGATGTGCCAACACATCTAAGTGTTTTTTGTGCAGAAAATGATTTTTCATAATTTGGATCAATTTTAAACTTTTTTTAATGCTTCCTAAGACCTCCAATATAAGGGTGCACCAAACGAAATAGAGATATTGTCCAATATAGAGAAATGCTAAGTTTTCTTAGTTTTGACATCATACAAAACATCTAATTGTGAAGTTTCACTCACATGCAAATCAAGCTTTCTAGACTTATGTTGTTTAAGTCTCTATCTTTTTGAATATTAGTCACCTTGGGTCTATACTTGGTAGTAAGACTCCTAAGAATCTTCTTGACATGATCATTAGTAGTATAATTTTTGTTCAACACTTGAAAACCTGATATAAGAACTTGAAACCTAGAGAACATGGTTTTAATGTCTATATCCTCCTTCATTTTAAATAGCTCATATTGTTGAACCAAAAGATTTACTTTAGCTTCTTTAACTTGTTGATTTCCTTCATAGTAAGCACACATAAATTGAAAGATAGTTTTGGAAGTAGATTTGTCCACAATCTTGATATACTTAGAGTGATTAAAGCATTTATCAAGAATCCTCTAACTTTGCGATGCTTTATATATATCTTTTTTCTAATCATATGTGAGGCTCTTTCTATCAGCCACGATACATACTCCATCAACATCAAAATTAATTCCATCTTCAAGAATATTCTATAACTCATCATCAAGACCTATGATGTGAGTATATATCTTGCTTCCTTGGTCTGTTATGCAACAGTCACTACTGTTTTGTTTCCTTGAAGATTTGATTGAAAAATATGAGATTCTGGAATATTCTCGTACTCATATTGGCACAACAAATCAAGAATATTTTAGGAACAAGTGCATCTTTGATTTGATTCCTTTAAAAGGATCTTTGAGACTTTTTAGGAAACCATGAAGAGTTGCTCATATTTTTATGTGAAGATCTTGTAGTTGATTTAAAAAGTGAAGATTGGATTTATTTTGAAGAGTCCAAGCCCATTCCGCAAGAGTCTATAAATAAGGACTTGTTAGACCTAAAATAGCAAGCATTCATTGAAGAAACTGTGGGTGTAACATAAGGATTAAGATTTTGGGAGTCTTTTAAGTTCTTTGTGTTTTTGTTCTTTGCATTCCACTCATGTATCTTATGATACATTGAGTAGACTGATTGTTACTTGATTGTTAATCAAGTTATTGTTCTCACTCATGATCTTTTAAGAAAAGAGTTGAGTATTGTTCTTGGTTGAAGCTTTTAAGCAAAATTAAGTATTATTTATTTGAAGTGTAATCTTCTATTGGTTCTTTAAGTCTAGTCACATGTTGTGACTGTATGTATCACTCAGGTGATTGTAAGTGAGATGGGATTCTCATATCTAGGAGGTTCCTAGGTAGAAGTTGCACAAGGTAGTGATTAAGAGAGAAGTTGTAAGTTGAGATTATTTAGGCTTTGAACTAATATTATCATAATGGATTTCGTTCCTGACTTGATGGCCCCCAAAATAGGTGACGTTGCACCCAATCTGTGATTTTCTGTCAACAGATGTCTTAACATCTGTCCTAACATCGTATTTTTGTGTTAAGATCAGTTTTGCCATTTGTATTGCAAGTGTCAGAATTTCACTCTCCACCATTACTTGCTCATGTAATTCAAGGTCCATTGTAGTTCTTCATGTGTCAGACTTGACAAATCCTTGGATTCTTCTATGACTTCCACTATGTGGTCAAATTTTGAAAGTAAAGATCTCAAGATTTTACAACTGTTGATTTGGTTGTCATCACTTCACCACACATCTTGATATGATTTATCAACCTAGACACCCTTGTGAAGAAATCTACTATGCTCTCATTTTCTTTTATCTGAAGTAATTCATACAATCTTTTGAGTCTCAGAATTCACCTCCTTCACTTTCTCAGCACCACCAAATAACTTTTCCAAAATATTTCATGCCCCATTCGAATTCAATGATTCAATATCTTAACTTTTACAAAATTATCCAAGTCAACATATTGATAAATTATAAAAAGGACTTTATAATGCTTCTTTAATTCTTTATGAGCATTCTTCTTATCATTAATGACATGGTCACTTATTAGTGTTACTTCATTCTTTAGTGGATCCCACACATCTTAATAGCAAAAAAACTACATTCATTTTCTTGCACTCGAAATTTTTTTCATTCAAGATGAAAAAATTAGTAAAAAAATACCATTTGAATGAGAGACCATTGTAAAGATCTATGAAGAATCAGAACTCTAATACTAGTTGTTAGAACAAAGAAACTAGGGCAAGATATAAACACCTACTCTCTTTAGTAATGCTCACTCACACTCTCAAGTTTGCTCATGCTTTGTTCTATTTTTTACTTACACACTTTGCACAATTTAGAGAGGAAAGAATATTAGAAGAGGAAGAGGATTAATTGCACTAACTTCAAATGTCGTCGGGAAATATTTAGCATCACCCTTTAAATATTAAGGTGTAATGCGTTCCTCGTTTTTTTTAATTAACTTTTGGGAATATATAATATATATATTTTATTTTTTTGCCGTCGTTTGTACTGATACTCTTTTACTTGGAACTTCAACTTTTTTCTACTCAAGTGAAGCTTTCAGCATGTGAGGCACACTCACTCAATCTATCTCTCATTTTTCAAAATATACCAGTTTTTAATTCCTGCGCTCTATGGCCTCACTCTGCCGGCGGTTACCTGCTGCCGGCACCGCCACACTCTACGGTCAGGTCCGCTTACTCCAACCGACGAACTCCGCGTCAATTTACAGAATTGGCTATGGATATTCACTTCAACGTTCAGGAGTCGTTCTACAGCTACGACGTCGCCCGCGGACTCCGGTAGTGGAAGCGATTGGAAACAGCGGCGCACGGGAGAGATCGGATTTCAGTGAGGAGGATGAGAAGAAGATGCCACACTCGGTTACAGAGGATACCAGTCGGAAAGATGTGAATCAGGCTGTTAAGGTGGTGGTTGGTGCAGCGGCGGTGGTGGCGCTGGGAGTTGGAAATAGGGTTCTGTATAAGCTGGCGTTGGTTCCTCTGAAGCAATACCCTTTCTTCTTGGCTCAGATTTCAACTTTTATGTAATGTGTTGCTTTTCACCACTTTTGCTTTTATTTATTTATTTATTTATTTATTTGTTTTCATTTCGATTTTGAATGCATGTGTGAAATTTCAATTGCTAGTGATATAATTGTTGCAAAGATATCAATGCAGAACACGGGTTCGATCGCTTATTGAAATCCGTGGTATCTCTGTTATTCACCTTTAAAGAGGAGTAGATTATTTTTATTTTTTTTGTCCTTTTCGAAGAATTGATTAATTTTTTATTATTATTTTTTTGACAATATTTGTCATTTACTGTGATGTTTGAAATATGTGCTAAATCTTGTTTTGTTTGTTGCGGAGATTGACCGGGGTACCCAAGTTCTATTTTTTCATATGCAAAATTTAAAATAATGTTGTAACCTGTAAAGTAAGTCAAATTTAAGAAACATTGTTTATACGTTTTTCAATATCTATTTTTATCATATACCCTATTATTTTTTTTATTATATATATTGCAATTTCTGGTTCGAAAATTCCAATCAACTTGATGGAAAACATTTATATACTGTTATTTATTTATTTTTTTTGTATTATGCAGACAGGGGAGTTTCCCTCCATTTTTTTTTTGGGTTACATAACTAACTTTACTGTTTTTTTCTTTTTCTTTTTCAGATATGTAATTGTCTACTTTTCTATTTTGTATATCCGGTACCGTGCTGGCATTGTTACTGATGAGATGCTATCAATGCCAAAAACTCCATTTCTAATTGTTGGACTCTTGGAAGCTCTGGGTGCTGCCACAGGAATGGCGGCGGCAGGTGATGCTTGTCCTAATTTCTCTGTTCTTCTCTTTAAAGTGCTCCTATATTAAGTAATCTTCCTCCCATCAAATTTTCTTCATGAATGGCAGAAGTAAACACAAAAGTATTAACTAAATTAACTAAAAATAATAAAAACAGTGGCAGGCATGTAGGTAGTGGTAATTGTATTTTGAGTGAATCAACTCTTGCCAGAATTTAAGTTGGTAGAATATTTCATTAAGAATGTTTGTTTTAAAATTCTTATTTTCATTTTTATTTTATCCTTATTTTATGGTGTTCACCTTCAACTATAATTATCATTTTGAAACATCTTAAACCTTCACCTCTCATATCTCATAGATATTGTAGCAGATAATTAGTTAATACTATCATTGGATTGTACAACTTCTTTATAAATATGTGCATGTCTGAATTTCATTTAATCGTTTGTTCCCTTTTATGTCACAGCAATGCTATCAGGTGCATCAATTCCAATCTTGTCTCAGGTAAAAACCATCAACAATTGCTCTCTGCCAATTATTGTGATGTCCTTATTCTAAGCAATGTTTCGTCTCAATTAGCAATGTTCAAATAGATAATTGAGTAGCTGTTCTTTCACATAGGCTTCATTGCTATTGTTTATAAATTAAAAAACATAGGTTATATTAATCACACATCATAGTCAAACAAACATATAGAAACCATGCATCATCGCACACATGTCACATGTGTGTATTATACATGAGTTTGGGTTGGTACAAATCAAGTCCTAACACCCTGTGTCCAATTATTTTTAAAAAGATGGATTTGAATATCCCTAGGAGTTACACTATTTTATAAAAAGCTCCTTCCGTCTATTCCCTGATTATTTATAATCAGATGTCCAATCCCTAAATATTACACCGTCTTCTAATGTGGGGCTGGCGGTGGTAATGACACTTTGGAATTTGGATGATGAGATAGGCCTGGCTACAACTGGTGTAATCTTGACACTCAATTGTATGAATTCCATTATTGCTACCTTATAAGGTCTGTTACCCCATTGTGTGAAGTCTATTGTTTCAGTCATCTAAAATTCCTAGAATACGTCTATTGTCGGTTCACTTCACATGCTCTTACAAGTTGCCCGTTATGTATCTTCCACCCAAAGAAACAAGACCAATTCCCTTGGATATGTATCTTGCCTAATGACTGGTCAAGTTATCCTGCATGTAAAATATTTTCAATGAAACATGATGAAAGAACCTAACCATCGTGATCTTTACTGTCAACATTAAAAGTTTGGTTCATAGACTGTAACCTAAACCAACTTAGGTTATTTTCTATACATTATTTAGCTCATCTTTAAGCAACATACGTACATTTCACACGAAGGGTAAAATAAAGATAGATAAATTCACCTATAATTTTCTTGCAGACTTTTCTTGTGTGGCAAATTCTCCTGTCAACTATTTTTCTTGGGAGAAGATATAAAGTCAACCAACTACTTGGATGCTTTCTTGTGGCCATTGGTGTAATTATCACTGTAGCAAGGTCAGGCATGTTAGTTTCATGGATGTTAGACTTTATTGGCTTGTGTTTTGAGTGTCAACATATACCCTAGACTAGTTAGTTTATGAGGGCATGGGTTAACACAATAAAAAACTACTTAGTGCTTTCTAATTTTGTTGGTAGATTTCGTGCTGAATAGCTAAGTCAAATTTTTGCTGATATTCAACCTCTTGTACTTCACTTGTATCATTTTTGCAGACTTTTCAAAATTTTGCTGATATTCAATCTCTTGTAATGTAGTTGTGGCTGGTATAGACTTTGTAACTGTTCCAAGTAGCATTGAAACCATTAGATTTCTAGGAACTCTTCCTTATTTATTATTTTTTGTAAAATGTAATTATTTCTTAATACTATGTATATAATCCTAAATGGCTTAGTTCATTCCAAGGCCGAAGCGATTCGTAATTTCATATTATTTCATCGGTATTTTACTATGCTCCTCTACTTAATTCTAGGTATTAGAAACTCATTTAATGGAGCTAAGTAAACCCTTCTTCTAAACAAAAATCGTATCTGATCTCCTTATCTTTTTTTTTGAAGACCAAAGATAACAAAAATAGAGAGTAACTGGTACTCCATCTGCCGTCACTGCTATCTGGTTGTCTGCCCGTTACTGAATCTGGATTGTCTGCCTGTTACTGAATCTGGATTGTCTGCACTAGGTTCAAAGTGGTTTATCTATCACCCCCTCAGTCACATTGGTCTCCTAGTCTTGTAGTTTCACTCACCCTTATCCACCCTTCCTACTGAGTTTTGCTTGCTGCTAGTGCCAATCAACTTTTCGACTCATCACGTTTAACTTGGGGGTGGGTCAGAAACTCAATCACCTCTTATCTAATCTCCTTGTGGTCTATTGCTAATACATTTGTTATAGGGAGTCTATTGCACGAGAACGTGTATTGTTGGAGAAATAGAAAGGAAACAATTAGGCCCTTAGTGAAATGTAACCTGACAAAGTTAACTGATTGCAGCTGTTATTTAGTCAGTAGAAGACTTAAGGATAACGAAAAGAGGGCAGAGGGCATTGGGAGGCCCTTGATTCGAAAATTTGGAACATGAAGAGTTCAGGTAATATGACACATAAAGATAAAGGCCCAAAAGGAGAGGGGGAGTGCTGAACTGGCAAGTTAGTTAGAGATAGTGGGAGAAGATACATGTTAGAGGAGTATATGAGGCATGTGAGAGGGAAAGATGGGATTATTCAGTATCATTTGTCCTGGATTCTTAGGGTTGGGCAAAGGGAGAGGATTCTGTCTTGTTTTCAGGAGCTTTGCTCTGGGATTATAGGGAATTCATTCTCAGTAATATTTCTTTTAAACATTAATAATACTATTCTATTCTCTCTTAAATTGGGTTCCTAACTTCAGGTCTCTCAAATGCATGACCATTCTTGATTCTTTGACTCAATTTCAATAAAATGATACTTATTCTTCTTTTCCATCTTTTATAGTCTAGTTCTTACTAGTACTAGAGCTCTGTTCTGAAGCATTGGGCAATTGAATCACCACAAGATTACATGTTTTTGACAAGAATGGGGGCTCGATAGGTTTCACTGAAGAAAACAATTACGTTCTTAAATCCCAACCAAGATGGAAACAAAGCTCGTTTTAGGCAACAAGATGCACGTCTTGCAAAGTTGGAACAAATAGTGAAGTACTTGGCTTTCATAATGGGTCAGAACATTTAAGAAAGAACCATCAAAGAGAGATCGATATGGTGGGAAAATGGGCAGAGTCGTAGGGTTAATTTCAAGATGGATCAGCCATTAGCAACAAATGGAGGCAATTGCAAATACCTGTATTTGATGGGTAGGGTGTGCATGACTGAGTGAATAAACTGGAATGTTACAGGGAGTAGAAAGATCAAAGAGAAGAATATGGCGATGACAAAGGTAAGGTAATGTTGGGTACTCAGAATTGAGTTCAAAAGAAGAACTATTTTACTAAATGATTAAGAAAGAACAAAAGATAGAGAGAGAATTGGAGAGAAATCTCTCCTCCAAGGTTTCACCTTCAGTTCATAATAGAGTCACTACTCAATTCACAAATGTTTACAATATTTCAATAATGATTTCTACATCACTAAGGTTGGAGAAGAGAAGTTTATCATCTCAAGCTTCTGTGAATGATAGAATCAGCTTTAACTCCAACCAGCTGTGGGGAGAACAAATCAAGAGGTCAACTGAAGCAGAGATGTAAATAGTCGAATGCAGTTATTTCTTGATACATTTATACTCCATTCCACTTCAAGATAATTTTGAAGACAATTTTTTTTCTTTCTAATTTAACCTCAAATTAATATGGTGCACGAACTCCCAACTCATTATGCTCCTCTATACATTTATGACAATTCTTTACGTAGTTCTCAAGTGTAACTGTTTTTATTCTGCTTAAGTATTTCTGACTAAGTACCTATGTTTACTCAATGTAGTGGATCTGGTGCTGGGAAATCATTGCAGGATGCTGGTATATTTTGGAGTCTTTTAATGATCACTTCGTTTTTATTCCAAGCAGCTGACACTGTGCTCAAGGTGGTTGCTATTTTGATGATATTTTATTTTCCTAGGTTTTGAATTACTTCTCAATGATAACTTATGGCCTTTCCATACAATGTAGGAGGTAATCTTCATGGATTCAGCTAGGAAACTGAAGGTATGTAATGAACTTTTTCTGATCCATATATATGTTAGTTGTGACTTCATAGGCGATATATCATAGGTTTGATATTACTGAAATAATCTTACTGCTGGTGCACTTAGTAACACATCTGCCTTTACCGTTACTATTGGTAATGATGTTGCTCAATTATTAAGTATAAGCTGCACAAAACTGAGAGCATATGGTTAATTTTTAAGTGCTTCAAACAAGTAATGCCTTATAGACTAATTTATGTTGTAAATATAAAATGCTTTTCTAATAGATGTTGCTAAGTATTTCCATTTAAAATTGCAAAGTAATGTAGCTTTTTACTTTCACATATAATGTAATATATTAATCATCAATATTCAATATCATCTCAAACAGGGAGGTTCTTTGGACTTATTTGTTGTCAATTCCTTCGGATCTGCTTTCCAAGTAGGTACTCTGCCATCTGTCATAAAATTTGCATATTTTGAATTATAATATAAATACTGATGGATACCTAAATGAATATATGTTTAGTGTAGGCACTGTTTATATGCCTCCTCCTCCCCTTCTTATCAAAACTATGGGGCATCCCTTTCAGTCAACTGCCAAACTACCTTAAAGATGGTGCAGCCTGCTTTCTGAATCTTGGGAAGCTGTCTAGTGGTATGCCATACTTTCTTTTACATACGATTATTACTAATGGGAAGTTGATGACCCAAATCTCTTTAGGTTGTCAAATTAGTTGTTTAGCTTCGTATTGAGTTCATCAGGGACTATTTGTGACCTAGATCTACCTAGTACCATCAAATGTGCACGAGGTGGTTAACCAAACCTAAATGAATACGACCTGGACCTAGATCTACCCTCAATTTGTTTATTTATACCAATAAGTGAGTACGTTCGGGTCCCTTGATTAGGAACAAAACCATAATCAAGTCAAATCTAATATTTCACATGTACTAGTTACAACCAAGTACTCATAATATCTTAATAACATAATCTTATATCTCAACTGGGTCATTAACATTTTCATCTTTTAAAAAATACAATTTCAAAACTTGCTTCAATTCAACTTTCTCCCAACTCTGTTGTTTATTGCAAAATGGGCTTATCTGCGTTGTAAATCTTGTTAGTTTATGGTAAAAAGACTCTAAACCTTTTTAGTCATTCTATAGCATTAGGAAAGACTTGTCTGCTTCATAACATTAATAACTTTAGGAATTCTACCATATCTTTAATAATATGCTGATTAATGTTTTGAACAGTTCAAATCCTAATGTATATGATAAAACTGTATTTCTTATTCATTATGTGGAGAAAATACATGTATATATATAGGTCTAAGCCTCCTAATCAATCCTACTAATTAGTGAAAGATTTGATACAATAATATCCTAAATAATATTTTAATTGATACTATCATAAAGGCCATAGATACTAAATAATAATAAATCAATATCTCAACAATATATAACTATGTCCCATAGTTCTTAATTCCTATAACTTGTAATAAAAAATTTCAGAGTCTAATTTTAGATTAATTTTTGTTTCCAGGATGTGATGGAGCTCCCCTACTTCCCTTGCTGTACATTATTGGAAACATGGGCTTCAATATCTCGTTGCTTCATCTCCTCAAGATGTCTTCAGCTGTTGTCTCTTGTCTAGCCACCACATTATCAGGTATGAGATTTGTTTATCTCAGGAATTAGAATTAGAGATTTAGGAGTACAGCTAAAGCTTACAAACAAGCATAACAATAAGGCCTTAAATGAGTGGAGAAAATGAATAGGTGTAAAGGGTGTGGGTTGGACTGTGTATTGGTTGTGCTTGTTTATTTATTTATAATTTTTTGGAAATGATATTAGTATCTAAAATGGGGAAATTGGCTGAAATATGGCAGTGTTTTTCATTTTCTTCCATTTTTAAAAAACACGATCTGATTAAAAGTTCCTGTTATTCGGTTATAAGCTAACATCAACTATACATATCTATGTGGCAGTCCCGATATCAATCTATCTGTTCACGCTGCCACTGCCATACCTTGGTGTTGCTTCTTCTCTTCCTACAGGCTTTCTTGCCGGAGCCGTCATTCTCATCATGGGATTACTCATCTATACATGGACTCCTTCAAACGTTTCCTCCAATTCTTCCTCGACTGCTCCCACCTAGAGAAGCCAGATGGGAATTTGAACCTCAATAACTGCATTATTTCTCCAAGCTGAGTGTAGATTGCAAACAACACTCGCTAGATAACGGTACAACCAATGATTCAGGTCCACCCTTTCACAAGACAAGAGGGAGAAATGAAAATGTTGTAATTTTTCTTTCAGTAACATTTGATGCAAATGATGAAGAAAAGAAAACAGGAAAAATAAATCTCCCTGAGCTTGCTCAAGTGATAAAGAAAGAGTATGGATAAGTCTAGTTCAATTTTTGTGGAAAACAAAATAAAATAGAGGGTAAAAGGTATTTCATGGATTCAAATATGTAGAGGTTTTGTTTTGTCGTAGAAAATTTGAGAAGAATAAAAATGTTATTATGCATTTAATCTCCTTTTGGTTGACTGCTCAAATACTGGTGAGGTAAGCCTGTTAAAGTTCCAGGACTGAAGTCCTTTTATAGGCTTTGCTAAAGGCATATTTTGATCTCTGAAGTTTAACAAAATCTCAATTTAGTTGTTTATTTTGTGTACAAATTGTCTTAAATTTACATGAATAGATGTTTGGATCTTAAGTAACTAGCTGGGAATTTCTGTTACAAAAAGTACCAGATGGAAATGGCTATCCCCCCATCTCCCTTCTATTTTCTCCTTTCCTTAAACCTTGCTATAAATGGTTGGTATGACTTCTTGATCCCTGTCTCTTCAATCGTCTGTTGTATGTCAGTCTAGGGTTACTAATATGATGAGTTTCTTAGGAACTATCTTTAGCTATTATGACCCTAACAACGCCCGTGGTTTGATTCAGTTACACAAAATTCACAAAGAAACTGCTTGAATAATTTCATTTCTTATAGAAAATCATTTCCTTTAATGAAAAGCCTAGATATTTAATATTATCTGAACTCTAAATCATCTCTAAACTTACTATAACTTCCCATTAATCTTAGGTCATTGACCTTAAAATCATCCTCTTACCTCTGTTCTCTGTTGTCTCTCTGATTGACAATGGATCATCTAGTAAGGAGGATTAAACAAAAAATATTCGACACAAAGCTTTTCAAAATCACTAGAGGTAACTAGGTAGAAAAGAAAGAAGATAAACCTATCATAGGTTTCAAAGACACCGAGAAGGTGAAAGGGATTCCTAATGCGACACTTATGTTGGTCGTAACTGTTGCTATATTGAACTAGTCGGTGTTAGGGTTGCGGTGTCATATACAATAACGTCTTTATGAAGCTAGGGTTATAGAATTGCCTTGCAAAGTTGTGAAGTGATTAGTTTCTCTTAGAGAAAGGAAGATTGAAAGGACCATGGACATGTATTTCTTAGTGATTTTTTGTTGAAGCTTCTCCAATTGTATCTTAGGGAGATCTTTCCTTGTAATGTTAGATGTAATGACTTCTACTCTTCACCTGAAGAAGAAATATCACAACGACTCTCAGGAACTAATCATCATTATGGTTGATTTACGTTGAGCTCTTTTTATACACGAAACAATACAAAAGAACCCTCACACAACAATCCTCTTCTTAGATGGAAACCTTGAAGTTGCATAGCTTGATGAGAATCTAGCATGATTAATTAATCTGAGCAGGACTGTCATTGTTAACGCTTAATTGAAAGTATCCTTTAGTAGATATCACAACGACTCTCATGAACTAATCATCATTATGGTTGATTTACATTGAGCTCTTTTTATACCCGAAACGATACAAAAGAACCCTCGCACAACAATCCTCTTCTTAGGAGCTAAACTGGACATCATATTCAAGTTCTTTCTGCAATCCCGCCAAACTGTCTTCATAGACCTTCATCTTTCTAGAAAATGTGTCCTTATCATTCTTCAGTGCATTTTGCGCATCCCTCAACTTGGTAGATGATGGAGTAAGGGTTTCTCGAGCATGAACCAAATATTTATCCACCTTAGTCAGAGAAAACTGGACCTCCCTAAGCCGCTTATCTTTTTATTCCAGTGATTCCTCTAAGAGGGTGACATTGGAAGAAAGATAGGAGGGGAACCATGCTTTTGTATGCAGTTTTGCAAGGCAACAAGTTGATCTTGAAGTTGGTCTACGCCAGGAAAAGAAACTCATATTTCTTTTTAGAAGCTTTTTATCCATCCTTAGGTTACTAGAAACCAAGACACCTCTAGTCAATTTTCCCAATGGTCATTAAAGAAGCAACACAATGTATTTAGTAAGCCATTTTTGTGGAACTATGTGCATACAGGTACAATTATCTGCAAATGATGTTGGTGGTAGATGATCCTTATGGTTTTGATGATGACAACACCTAATTTCAAGTGACATTTGGTGGAGTCTCTGTCAATCTCTAGTCACACAACTTCTGATGATGGTATATATCAAAGAAGCTTTATCAAGCTTCATCAATTAGAAGAAGTCAAGTTCTATATGAAGTGCCAAATTAATGATGAATCTAACAAGTGATCTTGATGCTTCAAGGTTGTGAAAAAGAGAAAGCGTGAAAACTTGCTTAATTTCGTGTTCGAGTGTTCAATGTACTGTAAGATAATATACTAAGATACTAAGGCAACACTCACTCACACACTCAAATATTTTTGAAGCCTGACTCATTTTATAAAATTACTTGAAAATATTTTTACGCACATACCTAATTGATGACTAGCTTGGTTAAATCTTTAGAAGTGACTTTTACACTAGATAATCAATTAATACTTTACTATTACTTGATTAACTCTTTTTTAAAGACTCGTAGTTATTTAAATTAACTTATAATGATTAGAGAGGACAAATTTAAAAATCATCCATATTTGGTCTATCTAATCAATTAACCCTAGGCCTTAATCGATTAGATGCATTAAAAATTCCATGGATTATTTTCCTTTTAGATAAATATTTTTTACTTCAAATAGAGGGATTATCCGCATTCCACAATTAACAAAGAGTGAAAAATAGAGGGATAAATATTTTTTACTTGTGAGAGTTTGATTGTGCTGATGTTTGTTTACGTGTTCTTAATCAAGAGTGAGATTATCTTATTTGATATCTTTGTTTTATTCTTGAGATTATCTTGGTTAAATCTGTTGTGCTTAAGTGTTCTTAATCAAGAATGTGATTCTCTTGTTTGATATCTTTGTTTTGTTCTTGAGACTCTTGTTAAGTCTCTGTTTGGTTTTTGAGATTACCCTTGTAAAATTCTTATTTGATTCTTGATATTAGTCACTCAAAATTCTTGATTTGTTTGTGAGCCTATTCATTAAAAGTTTTTTTTGTTTATGGATCATCCTATTTGCAAAATATCTCATGTGTTGCAAAAAAGTTCATGAGAATATTCTTAAAAATTCCATACTTTATATTAGTGATACTTTCAAGAAGAAAATCTTTAGGACATGAGTATGCCAAGCGGTTAGATTGAACCTGTAAACATTCTAGTGCAATCTCTTTATTTTATGTTATTTTATTTTTCTTCTTCTTTAATTCTTTCTCTTGTATTCTCAGACACTTTATCTCTATTTATTTCTTGAACTAATATAAATTGTTTTTATGAAAATATTTTTTAATACTAATCACATTTTTAAATATAACAATGCAACTCTGATGACACTCTGTCACTACGTATATTTTGTCAAAAAATAGAGAAAACAAGCCAAAGATTTTTAAATTTGATGAAAAATAGCCAAAGAATAAAGCAAAAATCACTAAGTATGAAGAATAAAGAAAGAATAATAGTATTACTATTATTATTAGGTAATTATTAAATCAAGAAAAGGGTAAGGTGTAATATTGGGAGTATAAATGAGGATAGAAAAGGGAAAACAATAAAAAAGGGTCTTAAGGGCAAAAGTGACTATAAGGTGAAATTAGAGTTTAGAGTTGTCATTAGTTACATCATAGAAATAAGACAAAGTAGAAGAGGAAGAGAAATACAAGAGGAATTAGGGCAAGAAAAATCATCATTGTTGGAATCCTAGAGTAATCATCAATCCTAAGGTAAGGGTGGAGTTCCAACTCTCTAAGGGATAGTTTAATCATAGGTATGTGTGGGGTTTGATTGTATGATTATTATTGTGTGTTTGTTCTTGAATTGAATTGTTTGGGGTTTGTGATTTCAATGGTGAAACTATGTTGAAATTGTTGTGTTATTGATCAATTGAGTGTGATAAATATTGTGAATTTTTGTATGTATGTTGCATAATTTTGTTTAAAATAATTTGTTGGTTTGTGTTGTACCCAAATTTTACCCTGATATTTTCTCATACGCAACTTTGCATTCTATTGCGTATTTCACATTTTGATATCAATTCTCTTATCCTTTATAATTTCTTTTGTTTTTAGAATTTATTTTAAATTTTTGTTGGTTTATTTTATTATTGTCATTCTAAAAAATATGTATATATAAAAATTGTATTTTATTAAGTTTTAGTTTAGTTTAAATTTAATTTTAAACTTATAAAAGTTGTATTTTTATTAAGTTTTAGTTTGTTTAAATTTAATTTTAAACTTATAAAAATTGTGAATATAAAAAATAATTTTATATTTTTTTATTTAGTGTTAGTATTTAATTTATTAAGAAAATTTGGTTAGAAATTTATCATTTATTGTGGTTTTAAATTTAATTTTAAAATTTTAAATATTTTGAGGCTATTTCGGTCTTTTACTATAACCTAAAGAGAGTATAAGGTTGGTGTGATGTTATTATAAGGAGAGGCCACAAACGAAGGGGGTCAGATCGAGAAAAAAATAAAAAGGAAAACGCAAAAAAAAAGAAGAGAGTTCCTCTTCATCGTGATTCCGCCTTCATCTCTCCCTCTCGTCATCTCCAACCTCACACATCCTCCATCGGTGCATCCCCTCAATCCAACCACCATCCCTTTATCTCCATCCACAGCAGGTTCACCTTTAAATCGCCGCGTCACCTCTCTCTTTCAACAGCGATCCAAACCGACAACCACCACTCATACTCTCTGATCTCCAGCCTCACACCCTTCGTCCAACCTCCTTCATCTTTCTCATCACAACCTTTCAACCACCACCAACCTTCAAATCGCCGTAACACCAACAACAACCTCGCCTCCATCTCATCCTTCAACGTTTCTCCCTACGACCTCCATCACGTTTACACTCCCTCTAACCGCCTTCCATATATACTCGCCTCTGTTTCTTATACGGTTCATCATCCCTTCCATTTTCTCAACACCCATCCAACAACACCATCATTCGTTTTGCATCATCATCATCGCCATCACCAACTAACTTCGACCTGCCTGCCGTCTCACCTTCACCTCGCCGTAACAGCAATCGGAGTCAACAACCTTCGTCCGCTCATCAACGTCCGCTGCACTCCTCACGCAACCGATACGTCCATCTCTCGCAGTCGGCTCGTTTTTTGTCAGCGATAACAACAACAACATTCTCGCCATTTGGTAAATTTCCTTGTCTTGCACTTTTCATTCAATTTCTGGTTGGTAATATTGTTATAGCTTTGCTCTATTTGGTTTAAGTGTGAATAAATTAGTGTTCATAATTTCTGGATTGTGTTGTTGATGCTAATTTCTGAGCTATTTTGAGTGACAAATTTAATTGATGTTGTTGTTGTTGGTAACTAAGTTTTGAAGTAATTGATATCATGATAATGTGTTATTTTATCTTGATTTCAATTGAAGTTGCTGGTCTTGTGTTTGTTTATTTGAATTAACACTGAGTTGTGATAATCCCTTTACTAATAGCAAGTTTAATTGTGGTGTTGTGAAAATCTTGAAAACTGTTGATATGGTGAGATCTTCATCCCAAAATTGTTGCTGCCTATGGTGTTTTCGATCTAATTATGAATTTTCTGATTGGTGTTGAATGTATGATATAAATCCTGCGCCATGTGTTTTCTCTGTTTGTGTCTGAATAGGTTGATAAAATTCTGCATAATTGTGCCAAAATATGGTGAAGTGTTGATACCTTGATTCATCTTTCAATTAGAAGGAGGATTGGATGACTTGTGTTGAACATTTGGTTTTGAAAGTCGAAGTTTAGTTTGCGTATGACATTGTCTATGTTTCCTTGGTTTGTCGTCCATGTTTGAGTTGGTTTTTATTGTGTGATAACACATTAAATAGTTGCTGCCCTGGATGACGATTTAGGGATTTAGAACTTGTTTTGAACTCGATTTCTCATGATTATTTTGTGTATATTTGGTTGAATGGTGGCTTCCCGGAATCCAATTTATTTGTTAAATCTTGATTTTTGAATTTAGCTTCGTGTCGCGTTGTTTGAACCAATTTGAATGAATAGCAATTGCTTTGTGTTTTGGAATACAATGATGAAGTCTTGGTTGCAATAGGATGTTTCCTCCGATAGCATTCATTTGATTTAAGTTGAATTTTTGAGTGTTATCCGTGTATGTTCATGGCTGCCCGGATTTGTTTGATCTTAGCTTGTTTCTAAATCAACTTTCTATGTTTCGATTTTGAATTGAATAACAATGTAAGCTTCTTTGGTTTTAATTCCTATGTGAATCGAAATACTCAAATATTTGATTGTTTTGGTTCTTCCGTTCATGTACATTGTATCATGCAATTTATTTTGATTTTATACTTTGTAAATAATAACTTGTTCATTATTTCTTTGGTTTCGATTATAATCGGTTGTTTATTTCTTCCTTTATTCATGTACATAGTTCATATAAATTTCATTTCGGTTTTTATACCTTGTAATTACTAACTTGTTTGTTGGTTGATGTAAGCAGTCAAGGTGATCCAAGTTTCCAATTCTATCTCTAATTCCATTTTCTATTTTTTATTGTTGTAATCTATTACTTCTACATCGTTTTAATTAATTGATGTTTGTTAATTAAAATTGATTAGTTTACTAATCTATTTTTCTTAACTTGATTAATTAGTTTAATCAATGTATAATTAATAGATTCTTTACTTCTCTATATTTATTTTCATCTCCATTCGGAAAAAATTGTATCCCGCTCCCTTGTTGCGTTGTAACTAATATTTTGCTTTTATTTTTATCATTTAATTCCCATTTGTAATTGATGTATCCCTCTCCCTAAAAACTTGTAATACTTATTTAACTTGCATTTACTTTATCATTTATTTAATCGTCATTTACACAAATCAGAAATCATTTCTTTCAAACTAATAATTGTGAATCATTTTAAACCTGTAACCTGATAGAGCTTAGAATTGCCGCAATGACCATACATGCACACACGTACGCTTGATCCTAGACCTTTTTACAGTGAGCTTATTTCGATTAATTGCTCCAATTAGTCGTCTTAGTAGACTAGTCCACTTTTCTAGTACACTTGTAGTTTAATTACTTATGTTTGTGTGTGGCCATCTTGTATAGCTTTTTATTGATTTATTTACTATTGTATTGTTTACAATTATTTTGCTTCTCCTCCATCTCTCGCTCCTTGGTCCATATACCAAGTTTCTAATTTCCATAAGGGTCTCATAGTAGGGACTAGGCTTGGCTATTCTCTCGAGATCGATCAAGTTTCATGGCTTGTATTGATCATAACCCGATTCATTCTTTCTCCATTCCCCAAGCATTTAAAACACTTTCAATAAAACTCGATCCAATGTCGAGTCGTCACAAAAAAAACTTGGATGATGTTTGCTTAAATTGTTGGATGATATCCCAATGGTTTAAATAAACTTGAAGTATTTAGATTATTAGATGATAGCAGTTAAAAATTTCTATCCGCATAAAAAAGAACTTGAGTGATATTTGATTAAGTTGTTGGATTATAGCTCGACGATTTTATCGAATTTAAAGTCTTTAGGTTATTGGATGATAACCTAATAAGCTAAATACTTTTATTCACTCGAAACACTTAATAAACGTGAACATCGTTTCACTTCATTAATTTCATAATAAAGTTTTGGGATGATAGACGATTGAATGAGCTCACTCATCAAGTTCCTAGTATTTGAATCATTAGATGATAGACTAATGTTTCAGTACTTTTCACCCACTCAATCAATCTTAACTCATTCAAACATTTTGTGCATCCGGGCACCTTTTACATTTAAAACCCTTTTCAAGATTAGACATAATTCATTTGTAATTGAGATGTTCTTCCTCTATCCCCATAGTTTTCGACTTCTCCACCTGAGTACTAGAGGGGTTCTAAAACCCTCCCTCATGTTGATGTGTTCTTTATCACACCTTGTGGGCGTTTAGACTAGTCTTCTCCTTTAAAAATGTTGACTTGTCTCTTCATTTAAAGTCAATCAACAAAAAATAATTTTCTAGCCAAACTACGGTGCCCTGACTTTCCCATTGCACGAGGGAGTACGTAGGCACTAAGTCTTACGACTAAAGGCGAGCAAAAATAATAAAAACATTTCTTCTATTTTTCTTTCTCCTTTCCACCTTAGAAGATCGTAAATTTTCACAATAACACATGAACACACTTTGAACTAAATGGGTACCTCGAGTACGATGGATGTAAGGGGTGCTAATCGTAACACCCCTTCTAATTTACCCGCGATTTATTTATCTTAATCAGAGTTTTAAACACATAACAAGAGGCGTCACAATTTTAATAATTCAAAATATAACCAAAACAGTTATCATGTTTTTCACTGAAGAACTCATTAAATAAAGCAAATCAAAAGTTATGTTTAAACAGCGGAAATATAACATAAAAAATTCGGAATACATCAATCCATAATTGTTCTAGTTCATAAACCAAAACATAAACCAAAAACCATCAGTTAAAATCCATAAAGAATTCCCAATCAAACGTTCCCCAGTGTTACAACTACCAGAGCATGACACTGACACACGGATTTACTAAGTAACAACTCTAGAAGCTGTCCTCACCGATTTCAAAGTAGCTAATCACTTCAAATCTGAAATCATTAAAGTAAGGGTGAGATCTCTATCCAATATAAAATGCATTATACATTTTTAAATACAACGAAACAATTTAATACGTTAGTCCACTATCAATAACATAATCATAGTTCAGTCCACAAAAACATCGCACACAATTCATTATGCAAATAAACAATCAATGGAAATTGCAACACTGGAAATCATCCTAGCATGTTACAATCCCATATGCAATGCAGACTCTATGCATGTGGTACCAAACGTGAACCAAGTTCACACCCTGTTCCATTACACTCGGAAACAACATCAATCCATGATTCGCCCATAACCACTGGGTCAAGAATCTAGCCTCACTACCTTTGTATTCTGGTAAGTTTATTGGCTCTGCAAGCTCAATTCCGCACAATGGGAATGAACCATAAACAATGCTTATGCATGCACCATAAAAGCATGCAACATCAATTCAACGGATTATGATCACAACATAATTCCACATAATGCCAATCACCAATATATCACATGGTAACAATTCAATCATAATGAATATCAGGCACAACATATAAGCATTAGCTCTCATTCACTAAATCAAAACAATTTACAAACCATTCTCCATCGTCCTTAAACTACCAAAGTTTTCAAAAATCGGGAGCTCGACTCTTTTTAAAATAATTTTCACAAAATAATATTTTCTCGATTTATAAGATAGTATTTTTAATTTAAGAAATACTGCCGAAAACGGCACTCGAATCGGAGTTACGGTTTGGAAAATATGAATTTTTAAAGTTTTAAGTATTTTGAAGTTCAACAGAGTGGTAACCGGTTCCTCTCAGGAGAACCAGTTCCCACATTTTTCAAAAACACGCTCCCTGGAAATTTGTATGGGGAACCCGGTTCCTCCCACATGGGAACCGGTTTCCACGTTGAAAAATGGTTCATTTTGCAAATTTTGAATTGGGAACCCGGTTCCTCCCTGGGAGTAACCGGTTCCCAGAAACCCAGAATACTTCCCCCTGGAATTTTGTACCAGGAACCCGGTTCCTCCCACATGGGAACCGGTTCCTGCGACCTGCAGAACCAAAAATTGCTATTTTTGACAGCATCTTGTATCCCAATCCATTCCTTTTCATTCTCATACGAATTATAGCATTAGGAACACCAAAATTCAACCAGTACTCATCAATACAACAACATACATCATGATTTCATCATTCCTATTAATTGTTTAACACACTAATGGTACCAATTCCCATAATCCGACACAATTAGGGATAAATCCTACAAACCTAGGTTAACTAATTTCAAGTTTCCTAACATACCCAATCATCCAATTGATTTCCAAAACCCATAAACATTATAATTGAATGAAATCACCCCACCTCGCGATGATTCTTCAAATTTCCCGGCGTTTGGCTTTTCCTCTATTATCTTCTCTTCTCCAATTTCACGTACAATGACTTTTCCAAAATAACCTTCTTTTCCTTCTTTTCCTTTTTATATTCCTTTTATTATTTTCCAAATAATAGAAATAAGTTAGTTATTATTTAGTAGAGCCTTTTACTCCACACACCTCCAATTCAACCTTACACCCCCGGTCTTCCTTTTTAATTCAATAATTAATTAATCCAATTAATCCAACATATTATTAATTAAGCCTTTAATTAAATTAATAATTAAATTCCTAAATATTTTAATACTTGAAGTAATTTGGGGTGTCACACTAATACCTCCCCCTTGCATAAACGACTCTCGAACCTGCGTCTCTTGGTCTCGACGACCATTTCTTTTCTCATGTGGGTTTTATTATATATTTCCCCTTTCCTTTTTGGCATAAATAAATCTTGGTGGCGAATTCATTGTTTTATATCGAATTATTAAAAAAAATCGATGGCGTCAACAGTTTGGCGACTTCACTGGGGACAGTTTTCTCAAGCGAGTCAACCCTAGTTTAGTTCATTGTGTGGTTGTGTGTTTATTGTTTTATTTTACTTTCTTCTTTGTAATTTATCTTATGTTTATGTTTATGTTTTGGTTATTTATTTTTCTATGCTTTATTTATTATCATGTGTATACATCCATTGTGTGGGAATTCTTGATAGGATTATTGATACATAGATAAGCCCAATACCCAGGGTTCTAGGTAACATTTAGGATAGAGGGGTTGCGTAGCCTAGGTACATGTGACTCCAATGTCTTGTGGATCGAAGCAAAGACTCCGACTTAGAGTTGGTCGTTTTAAGGAGGTTGTTGCCCCTCATGATAGTGCGGGACATCAATTTCTGGACAAATGACCTATAACTCTAAGTATTTTAGGATATTTGAAACTTGGACCGACCACTCAAAAGATTTTGAGTATCCCGTTAAGAGTCGTTTCTTGGGGTATGCTTTTGCAAATACTATCACCATATAGGCCTCTCGCGCGATGACAGTGTTTGTTAAAAAGGGATCTGAGACTCCGAGAAACATTTAGCAAAAAAGACCATAGAACCGTCTTGTGGGGAATTATTGGGTAGAAAATTTAGAGTCATCCTATCGTAGGAGCCCACCTAAATAAGTTGTTATGGTTACCTGTATCATTCCTGTTTTACGTCTCTGTGAACCTGTTACTATCATTATGTTGCATTCCATTTGTATATATGACATTGCATTTCATCACATCTTTCTCATTGATGACATTACATTTCATTGCATAATCTGCATATTTCATGCATACATTCAAGTTGTCAAGAGAACTCATTTCGTCAATCTCCATCTTTAGTTGGTTGTCTGTCGTCAAACTGATTCCTCTGCACAAGTACAGAACTAGAGCCAATGTCAAAATAAGAATGGAATACCAAAAACAACACAATGCATAAGTCTGAATGGAAATCGATGAGTTGAAGTCAGGGATGACTAAACTTACTGAAATGATGCAATTTATGATCGCAGGAGGCGAGCTGCCTTGAGGACCGTAACTTTTGAAGTCTCAGCTGTTGTTTTTGATTCTCAATCTTCTTAGATGCCAATTACTACTTGGCTAGAATTTGGGTTACCTCAGAATTACGTTCCACTTGTTGCAACTACTCCAATGGTTGACGAGTCTTCCCGACCATTTTTCACTGAGTCTCAACACATTGTTCATACTTCCTCATCAAACTTTTGTGTATCAACCTGTTGCCCAAGCTGCTTACGGGAACCCTCTCTTTGATTACCGTACTGACACTCCCCGAAGTGTGAGTCAAGGAAATTTTGGTAAACTTGAAGAAGTCCGTGAGCAGTATCAGACTCTAGAAAGAAGGATGAGAGCTATGGAAGGCAATGATGTCTTTGGTATTGCTGCAGAGAACATGTATCTGGTTTCTAATCTGGTTATGCCTCCTAAGTTCAAGAGTCCTGATTTCGAGAAATACAAGGGGCACACTTGTCCTAAAAGTCACTTGGTGATGTACTTCAGGAAAATGTCTGCTTATACGAGGAATGCCAAACTTCTTATCCACTGTTTCCAAGACAGCCTGAGTGGAGCGTCATTAAAATGGTACATGGGACTTGAAAAAGGCTGTATCCAATGCTTTTAGGATTTGATTGATGCTTTCACGAAGCAATACCACTACAATCTCGACATGGCTCCTGATCATCATCAATTGCAATACCACAACAATCCATTGCCATGACAAAGTGGCTGAAGGATGAGTCAGAATATCTCAAGTCACTTCATAAAGCCAGTGTGTCAGATAGGACAACTCATCCTTGTAACTGATTAGTCACTAGGCCATGTTTCTTTTTTGTTTGCATTTTCCTTTTGTTTATGTTAAATTGTTGCTTACAAATATTGTTTGTATTTTCATGTTGATTTTAATGAAATGAGCATTGCACTGTTTTGATTCAAATTATTTACATTTATCGCTTCTAAAAATATATATTTTCTCTGTTTAATTTCTTTACCGAGATCTTGTTTTTGCAAAGATTTGAGGGAGGATGGTGATAACGAGATACCCATAATTGTTATTGATATTCTTTCAAATAAAAATTTGCTGATGATATACATGAATTGTTTCAATTCCCAAACACTGGAGATATAAGGAAGTTAATCCCTCGTCAACGCCTTTTAGCCTAGAAGTTGGAGTTTCTTTCTATACAGAAAAACCCACAATTTTAACCTAGGGATGGGTAGTTCTCAATTAATTTGGCTTTGTATTCAATTACAAGAGATATCGTGCAAGACACCTTTCAATAAAGGTCGCGATCAAGCTTTCCTTCACACACATCAAATAAGTGTCGAAGATGTCCTCCAAGTCATAAAAAATGATGATGGTTCTCCATAATCATGAAAGTCAAGCAGTCACTATCTTTCCAAGAAATATATATCAAAAGAAAAAGTCGTTAAGTTAAAACTAAAAGGCAACTTAGGCAACAAACAAGGGCATCCTGCTGACCGTAATCTTAAACGGAACGGTTCAGGCAAAGTTAGGGATGACAAATTCAAACAAGAGCTGACAAAAGTCCTCAAACAACAAATGTTGCAAGAAGAAGTGACTGACATCTCAAGAATCTATAAGCTTCTGATCCATCATCACTATCAGTGTATAATCCAAAATCTATTGGAACCTGAATGCACAGTCTGAGTTAACTGAGCGTAGGACTTAAGAACATCACGAAGATTGGGTTGGGTACAAATAAATTTTGAGCCTTTATCCTTTGTTTCTTAAACCGTGAACCAGACCATGCTACAACCCTCAAAATACCTAATTGAACCAGACCATGCTACATCCTTAGCAGGTAGGATTTATCTTCAATCTCTGAATGTCATGACATCCATAATGACATTGCTAAAGCCTAGTTTTACCAAACATAATGCCAACTTAAAAACACTAACAAACTCCCCCTTTGGCACATTTTGGCTAAAACTACCTAACACATCAGAGAACCTATGCAGCAGAAGACAATAAACTAGTTCTAAGCTTTCCTAAGCTTTAAGTAACTAGAACTTAGAGAAGATAAATTCTACCCATACAAAAATCCCACAATTGCCCCATATACAAAATTTTAAACAGGAGGCATACAATTTCCCCAAAGTCCCATACTCTTATATCGAGTTCTTCTCCTTTTAGCCATAAAGGACCAAAGGAAACAATACAAGTTCCCCAAACTTTTAATCAAACAGTACCAAAAACAAGTATACCAGCAAATAATTAAGTACCAGCATTGGTATACAGGGATACACATCTGTCAATGTTTACAATCATCCAAAAAGAATCACAAATGAGAAAATACAAAAAATAGAACAGAAAACAGAAAACAATTGACAGAATAACATTAGAGGCAACAGGGCAGCTTCAAGTGCTTTCTTCTCCAGAAGAAGCATTGTGAAAGGACACATCTTCAGAGCCTTCTTTGTCAGCAACTTCTTGGTCAGCAATATCATCTTCCTCCATATGAGCAGCAGAGGTATCACCATCAAGCCTTTCTTCCTCAACCTCTGTGTCTTTTTCTTTTTCAAGAGTAGAGATCGAGCTTGGGTCTTCCTTGCCTCAAGTTCCCTACAGGTCTCCTTTAGCACTATGACATCACACTCGAGAATTGGTTTTGACATTTGATGTCTCAGCTGTTGTCATGACAATGTCAGGAACATGCTTCCCTTGAAATAACTTGTAGTGGAAGCCAAGGGCTGGAGTTCTCTTGCAGACTGAATCTCTGTTTCCCAGAATGTCAGGGTATTGATCAGTTATAATACCACACAAGAGGGAGGGAAAGGCTATTGGTCCCTTAATTTCATAACTCTCAGCGTGTTTAAGGGTCTGCTCGAAGATATAAGTGCCATAGTCAAACTTTGTCTTAGTGCCAACAACATAGATAAATCTGCCCAGACCAATGGAGATGGTGGACTTGTGATTTGTGGGAACCCAGTTGGCTGCACCAATCTTGTGTAAGATAGCAAATTTGACACTTAATTTGCTAGCAGAAAGCTTTCCTTTCACAGGCCAATGTTTTACTTGCTTGGCAGTAATTGTTTGGCACACCTTATTATCTGTTTCTTCAAGCTCAGGTTGAGCATCATCTGATCTTCCCAAATACTTGTTGATGATACTTGGGGAAAACTTCACTTTTCTCCCTCTAACATACACAGTCTTGAAATCTGCTGATCTTCCATCAGCACAGCCACCTGTCAGGTTCACAATGAACTCTTTCACCAAAGCATCATAACAATTAGAAAACTTGACCACAGTTTTCATCAGCCCAGCTTCCTTGATCAGCTCCATAACATCTTTTTGCATTCAAGGGCACTTTTATTCAATTCTCTTTCTAGAGCAATTCTTTTCAGACACACATACTTCCACCTGCTAGCACTCTCAGGGTGGTGGAAGGAAATGTTGTCAATTGCCACTTCAGGGACAATAGGCAATTTCCCAAGAGACAGCCTCTTTCTTGAGTGAATGTCAGAGACATTCTCTGTAACATCAAGGTCAGAATCATCATGTTCTGATGGCTCAGGTGTCTTCCTCTTCTTCACCATTGAGGTGCTCTTTGCCTTAGATGAACCACTTGTACTCTTCATCTTATTCTTCCCTTTGGAAGTTTTAGCCTTCTCTTTACCAGTTTCATCAACAGTCTTGTTCCCAGCCTTAGGAGACCTATGAGAAGCTTTTGAAACCTTCTCCTGAACAGGGCTTTGAGCAACACTTTTCTTCCCTTTCCTCTTCATTACCCTTATAGCAATGCTGGGATTAACCTTGGCTATGAGGTCATTATCAGAGAAGTCCTCATCTAGATTGATGACTTGAGAAACCATATTCGATTGGTGTTCTTCTCGGGAGTATCTTCAAGAATGCCATCGGATACATTGTCGTGAGGCGGGAGATTTATTAGAGCCACTATGATCGAAGATTTCTCAAGAACCTCATCAAATCTCATTCACATTTGCAGGAGATTCAATTACATTATCATCTTTACATCCTTGAGGCGGAAAGGATTTACATCATTTTCAGGGAATCAACATCATCACGGATGTCTTGACATTCTCATTGACATACGGATCAAGCTGCTAGGGCTAACAGACTTATGATTCGGGGAACCGAAATCGAGCACGACTTATTCTCATTTAGGATATCGGACACTATCCTAGCTATGGCCTCATGCACCGACCTAGATCCTTCTCTATTTACTAGTTCGGGGAAGCAGAGGATGATGGTGCGAGGTTTTACGAAGGAGATATTTGTGCCCTTCTTGCGTTTCTTGTGCGTAACTTCTTGACCTTTTAGGTTAGTGGCCATTGTACGCAGTGGTGTCACTCTCGAGCTTGACTTGCATGGCTTGATGTTTGCTCTAATTTCACCATGGGAGAGATGGAGATCCCGATTCTTGAGATGATGAGGATGATGAAGACATTTTTCGCTGATGGTTGTTGAGAGGATGAAAGTGAAAATAGCAAAGGGTTTCAAGGTTTCTTTTGAGAGAAGAAAGGATGGTACTACTTTCAAAAGAAGAAACTATTATATGAGGATGTCTCTTCTTATTCTTGGACTTCTTAAAATAAGGAGGAAAATACCTAAATAACCTTTTAAACAAAAGTTGAAACAAACACTCCCTTTCATCCCTTGTTGTAGGCAAGATTAATTGCTACAATTCCTCATTTGGACAATTACCCGACTTGCTCCTTAACATTTCAAACTGGCTAGTCTCAAGCATTTTAGTAAAAGTGTCACAGTACAATGTCATGACATCCTGTATGACATTGTATTCAGTCAGCATCTGCTTCATCCAGATCATCTGAGAACAATTGCTACCAGCTGCTATGTGATAAGTCTCAACATTGTACAGGAATACACAATTTTGCTTCTTGCTGACCCAAGAAACAAGATGGTTTCTCAAGATGAGCCATCCTTCAAAAGAGCTTTCACACAAGCATTTATCAACACTTTCTCCACTTATTTTCTTTAACAACTTCAAGTGTGTAGGAGCATGAGTCCTTTTATGGCTGACATTCTTCATCCCAATCCTCTTGACATTCCTCCTTGCATATTTGCTCTGTGAAGGATGTGTTGAGACTTCCATTATTGTGTCTGACATTCCTCCAGATACTATGTTATTAACATAGACGGATGCCACCATGATCTTTTTCCCTCTGACTGGAAGAGTTTCATTCAGGACTCCTCTCATGTATCTTTTGACAATAAGACACTTGGTTATCCTTTCATGCCAGATCCTAGTACTTTGCTTCAGTACCTTACAAGTGGTCAGGTGTCTAGACATGGAGAGTGACATTCTGACTTCCTGTTCAGTCTATACTTACCACATTTTCCTTTTGTATGACCAATCTTGGTATCCTTGACTCCCCTATGAAACTGATCCTTTTCATGCTTCTGAGGTGTGGATGACAAGATACTTGCTGCCACAACTTTACTTCCTCTTCATCTTTGTCTGTGGGACTCATAGAGAACAGAGTGGTGCTTTCAGATTCCCACTTGTAGCAATTGTCCTTTGATCTGACTCCTCTCATAATCACTACTTGATCATCATTGATTACAAGACATTCAGACTTAGTGAAGTTGACTGTGAGACCCATATCACATAGCTGACTTATGCTAATGAGATTTGCATCAAACCTTTTACCAAGAACACTTCATTCGGGTTTGGAACTTGACTTTGAGTTTCCAATACCTTTGATTTCTCCTTTAGCCCCATCTCCAAAAGTAACAAAAGCGAGTGAGGTTTAACATCTTTAAGAAGATTTCTTTCTCCAGTCATGTGCTTGGAACACCTTGTCAAAGTACCAATCTTTCTTGGTAGACACACTAAGAAAGTGTTAGCTACCAGCAGATCTTCTTCTTCCTTTGTTGAGTATGATACCGGTCTTAGGCTTCACATAAGATCCTTGATTAGGATATCCATGAAGTCATGTAGCGAAAGATTTTATGTGACCAAACCTTCCACAATAATGACATCTCCATCTTTGAAACTGTTTGTTCATGTTTCTATGATTTTGATGTTGCACCCAATGTTGTGACATCTGCTTTGACATTGGTCTATTAGGTGCATTCTTCCTTTTGTTATAGACAAACTTCTTAGTCTTCATATACCCTGTGGCGGACTGCTCACGGCTTGTGGTATGATATCTTCTTTGTCATTGACTTCCTGTGTTTATTCACAGTTGTTGCAAATCTCTTTGCGTCACATAGCTGAGCAGACACATTTCTGTTTTGGGTTGTGACACCGCTTTGACATTGTTTCCCTATGTCTCTTCTTCTTAATGTCATCAACAGTTGCTTTTCACCACATATCCTAGACCATGCTTATTTCCGCATTCTCCAAGTGAAGAATTTCTTCCAACTTATCGCATTAGATGTCAACATTTTGATGATTTAGACATCCGATCAAGTTTGGAATTCACATAACAATATCACTATTGAGGTGATTTATAGTGGTTGTTTTCCTCTTTCTCACCTTCAACTTCACATTCTCGACTTCCAACTTCTCAATCATCTTTTACTCCCTCATTCTGCGACATGCTTCACCATTTTTATACGACTTCCTAGTTTTACAAGCTCTTCAAATGTCACTTCCTCATCACTAGAATCCATATCGAGTTGTACACTCTAGAGAGCGTGACAAGTTTGGCACCTTCTTCCTCGATTCACTTCATGAATCACCATCAGACCAAGTGACAGCCATCCCTTTCTTTTGTTTCTTTAGAAAGGTAGGACATTCAGCTCTAATATGTCCAAATCCTTCACATTCATGACATTGGACTTTACTGTCTTGACTTCCTTTTTCCTCTGACTTGGATCTTCTGCTGGAGTCATAAGATCTGTTAATGTCAGATGGAATGTCCTTGACATTTGACCTTGACTTTGGATCAATCATCCTGATCAGTTTGTTGAACTGTCTTCCAAGCATGGCAATAGCTTCAAATATCTTCTCTTCACCTTCACCTTGCATCCTTCTTCAGTGTTGGATACAAGTGCTATGCTCTTGTTTTTCTTGTCAACAGTTTCACTGATTCCCATCTCAAAAGTCATAAGGGATCCAATAAGTTCTTCAACCTTCAAGGTGCTGATGTCTTGAGCCTCTTCTATTGCAGTGACTTTCATTGCAAATCTCTTAGGCAAGGATCTGAGAATCTTTCTCACCAGCTTCTCTTCAGACATCTTTTCACCAAGTGCTCCTGAGGCATTGGCAATTTCCAAAATATTCATGTGAAATTCATGAATATTTTCATCTTCCTTCATCTTCAAATTCTCAAATTTGGTAGTGAGCATCTCAAGTCTTGACATCTTCACCTTGGATGTTCCCTCATGAGTAGTTCTGAGAGTGTCCCAAACATCCTTGGCCAGCTCACATTGATGAACCAGTCTGAAGATAGTCCTGTCAATACCATTGAACAAGGCATTCAATGCTTTAGAGTTCCCAAGAGCTAGCTCTTCTTCCTCTTTGCTCCATTCCTCCTCAGGTTTCAAGACAGTAGTGCCATCTTTCTCAAGCTTGGTGGGATGTTTCCATCCTTTATCGTGACTCTCCAAGCTTTAATGTCCACCGACCTTAAGAAGGCAACCATACGAGGCTTCCAGTAATCATAATTAGACCCATCCAGAATAGGTGGTCTTCCTCCAAATCCTCCTTCTTTATCCATTACGCCAGAAACTATTATCCTTAGATCTCACCCAAAAATAACAAGCAGGGTGCCTGCTCTGATACCAATTGAAATTCCTGGCAGCAAATACTTGATGTCACAGAGAATGTTATGACACAGTATCTGACACTATGCTAGCAATTCACACAATGAATCTGACGATGAATAACACAATAAGTTGTTCACCGGTTCGTTCAACAAACCTACATCTAGGGGCTACCAAGCCGGGAGAAAGTTCACTATTAGCGATATCAATTCGAGACCCTACAACCAACACACGGTTGTGCCTTCTCACTTAATCACTACCCAATGACCCTTTTACCTAAGTCCTACTTAGATATGAGTTCCTACTCACTCCCCTCAATCACGTGATATGATATCTATTGGCTAATTGAATTGTGAAGACACACTTCAATAAAATATCTTGATCTTGCTTCAAAGCTTCAATCAAGAGACAAACACTCGTGCTTTAAAGCTTTGAGTGATAAACTACCCTGACAAATCCTAGTCCAATGCACTTATCAATTGATAGTTGCTTGGCTCACATGAGAAACTAAATTACACAATACCAATTACAAATCCTAATAGTACACAAACACAAGTGCTATCTCTTCAATACATTCAAAGGCGCGACAGGTTGTAAGGGTTCTTTTCCTTTTATAGAAGCGATCCACGAAACTTGGTTTGGGCTTCCATAAAGATAGCTAGGGTTCACTTAATTTATTCCTAAAACATGGTCTTTTCAACAACCAATTTAGGTTTAATTAAGTATAACCTAGCAACCATGTGACATGCTTTCTAATAACAGAAAACAATATTTAGCACTCAACAAACTTCACGAAAAATCTCAGGGAACAAGCAGTTCTGAGCAGAATGTCACCTTGAATGTCATAACATCATTTATGACATCATCATTTTCTGAATTTCCGCCGACTTTAGCTTCCGATTCGAAATGTCTTTTAACATCCTTAGTAGGTAGGATTTATCTTCAATCTCTGAATGTCACGACATCCATCATGACATTGCTAAAGCCTAGTTTTACCAAACATAATGCCAACTTAAAAACACTAACAGTATTTGTATTCCTGATGATGAAGCGATTAAGAAAGTAATTCTTGAAGAGAGTCATAGAAGCAATTTGAGTATTCATCCAGGAGCTACTAAAATGTATCAGGATTTGAAAGGTTTGTTTTGGTGGCCTGGCATGAAATGTGATGTGGCACAAGTTGTGTATGCTTGTTTGACTTGCCAGAAGTCAAAGATTGAGCATCAGAAGCCTGTAGGGTTGATGCAACCGTTAGAAGTACCTGAATGGAAATAGGACAGCATTTCAATGGACTTTGTGACAAGTTTGCCTAATACCGTGAGAGGACATGATTCGATATGTGTGATTGTTGATAGGCTTACGAAGTCGGCATACTTTATACCTATTAACATTACTTATCTGATTGCGAAGTTGGCTGAGATTTATTTCAAAGTGATTGTGAAGTTGCATGCTATTCCAGTGAGTATTGTGTAGGATAGAGATTCGAGGTTTACTTCTGATTTTTTGGAAGAGTTTGCAGGAAGCATGTGGATCTAAGTTGAAGATGAGTTCAACGTATCATCCACAGACGGATGGTCAGACCGAGAGAACTATTCAATCATTGGAGGATTTTTCGAGAGCTTGTGTTCTTGATCAGAGAGGCTCATGGGATACCTACCTTCCGTTGATTGAGTTCACTTAGAATAACAATTACCATTCTAGTACTGGGATGGCACCTTTTGAGGCATTGTATGGACGGAGGTGTAGGACTCCATTGTGTTGGCATGTATCTGGCGAAAGTGTGGTAGTTGGACCAGAGATTATTCGAGAAACTACAGAGAAAGTGAAGTTTATTCGGGAGCAGATGAAGGCTTGCCAGAGTAGGCAAAAAAGTTACCATGATAAGAGAAGAAAAGATTTAGAATTTCAGGCTGGTGAGCATGTGTTTCTGAGAGTCACGCCTGTGACTGGTGTTGGACGAGCTCTGAAGTCTAAAAACCTCACTTTCTGTTTTTTTATTGGTCTGTATCCGATATCGGAACGTGTAGGAAAATTTGATTACCGTGTGGCGTTACCGCCAAATCTTGCTAATTTTCATGATGTATTTCATGTATCGCAACTCCACAAGTATATTCCCAATCCGTCTCATGTGATTCAGATGGATGATGTGCAAGTGCGTGACAATCTCACAGTAGAGACGATGCCTGTGCGAATTGTGGATCGCGAGACGAAGGTTCTTAGAGGTAAAGAGATTGCATTGGTGAAATTTTTTTGGTTAGGAGCTGCTGGTGAAAGCTTGACCTAGGAATTGGAGACCAAGATGCGAGACTCCTATCTCGAACTGTTTGATGCAGGGAAACTTCTATTTTTGAGGACAAAAATATTCTAGTAGGGGAGAGTTGTAACGCCCTAATATTAGTTATAATTCCTTAATTAAATATTTAATTAATTGATTGCGAATTATTAACTGATATTATAATTATAAGTCCGTAATATTGGGCTTAGAGTGAAAAGATGCAAGTAGTAGAAGTGGGGGTAAGAATTAAGCCCAACAGTAATTATAAGGATTATTATTATTTAAATTAATAATGATAATAATTGGGACTTTTGTTGTCAGTAGAAGCAAACGTGAATTTGGGAACGGAAGAATAGAGCAAGCAGTATGCCATGACAAATTTTACCTGCTATTTTCTACTTGCATTCTGTTTATATAAAAAAACAGTCATTCACTCATTGCATTATATCATTTCGTCGTATTTAAACTGATCAAAAGTCAGTCTAAATCGATATTCGCATCATTTTTAGTTATAAAATACCCGTTATTTTCACTTCATTTATTTTTACCTCTCTGCCTGTTTATTGCATCGCTTTAAATTATTTGTATGTCGATGATATCGATATTTCAGTTTTATAAACAAACTGTTAAAAACAATTCGATACTGTGCGAAAATCAGCGGGAAAATATTTCAAGTTTTCATCTTTCACTCACTGTTTTATAAATTTACGTATCGCGTAAATTATAAAAAGTGTTTTCCCTAATTTTTCGGTACATTTCGAAGTCTCGTTTTTAACTGCAAGCGTTTTAAAGTCGGATATTCTTTATTATCATTTTATTTCGATTTTAACCATTTTAATAATTTTTCTTTAATTTACAAGACTCGTAGTGTATTTTAATGTAATCATTTTATTTTTTCAAATAATTTATTGTCCAAACTTTTACCGTTTTTGACAATTTTAAGTGTCCAATTTTATCTAAAAAAAAATTAAACAAAAATACTTTTGGGCTTATTATTTTTTAATTGATCCAATTTTGTGGCCCATTTAATCATGAGGGGCATTTTTGGCGTTTTGGAAAATAAGTGAAACCTAATTTCTATGGTATATATATGTATGTTACGGCACTGTTTGAGGGAGAGCCAAATTGGAATAGAGGCGGAGGCCAAATCGAAACAGAAAAGAAACGAGGCAAAAATTATAAAACAAAAAAGTCTTTCTTCATTGTGAATCTCAACCCCCACTGTTCACCTTCATCTTCTTCCCTCACTACTACACCAGACCCCTCCTTAACTCACTCTCGCTGTTTCCTCTCAAACCACGCTACCACCTCTCTCCACCGTCCCTCTATTTCACCCAGCCTCACTTCTTCCGTAACAGAACACCGAATAACACTTCGCCTTCGCCTCAATACCCGTCGTCGTTAACACTCTCACAACAACACAGCTCTGCGCCTATCAATCTCTGTGACCGTTCTTCCACTTCAGTTCTGCCAACAACCATCGAAGTTCCATTTCAGATACAACTCCATACCACTCTTGGTTCAGTAGCAGCAACCCAGCTCAACTGCTGTTCACATACTCCCTCCGTGAAGCTGTCTCATCGCGGCTTCATCTTCTCAGCATCTTAAACTCGCCTTCTGTTTCCAGTCGCCACTTTCTGGTAATTCCTATTCCATTTGCTTTAACAAAATTTTTGATGTGAGAAAACTAGTGATTAATCTCTGTCAAACTAGTTAGTGATTTGTTATGATAAATCTGTGATAAAAACTGAAATAGCTTGACAGTATGTGTTTTGATATCTTTTAAGCTCTGTGGTTAAGTTCTTTTGAGTTCAACATATTGATACAATTGTTGTGATAACATTTATGACAGACTGTTGGATTATTAGCTGTCAAATTTTTGTGAAAAAATAGTTATTGATGTGTTAAGGTTGATCCACTGTCATGCTAAACCAGTATGTTAAATCTTTATGTCGGTACTGCTTTGTTTGTGTAGAAGTTATCATAATGGGCATTTCATTATGTTTAAAATTGATTCGTGTTAAATTGGTAATACTGTGTTGTCTGAAACACATCTGGTTGATAAACTTGTTTCTTGATTTTGATAAAAAAGTGTTAACATTTTAATATTTGACTTGTATTAATATTAATAAAAGTGTTAACATTTTAATATTAATATTTGACTTGTATTAATAAAAGTGTTAACATTTTAAATGTTGATAAAAGTGATAAACTCGTTTCTTGACTTGTATTAAAAGTGTTAACATTTTAATATTTGACTTGTGCTGAAAATTTGAGTGTCATTTTTTGAAGGAGTTTTTTCGGATGACATTTGAGTACATTTGTTTAAATTTGGAATGTTAAGATCAGTTATGCTTACATTTTTATATATATTGTTATTTATATTTATGTTACTATTTAATATTTATTAATATGTATAGATATACTTAGTATTCTTATTTTTTATATTTAATACTGTAAATTTAATTCGTTTCTCATTTATTTGCTTACAATTATTTGTTTCTCCTCTATTTCTCATTCCCTCGCGTATCAAACTTCAAAACACTTTCATAATTAAATTTCAAACCTCGATCCAACATCGAGTGCATTTTCAAAATCTTTTTCATAATCAAGTACAAGTTTTTAAGTCGTCGGACGTTAGACCAGTTGCTTAAAAACTTGTCCCCCAAACAAACTTTAGTCTTTAAGTCGTTGGACGCTAGACACGTAGCTTAAAGACTCTAAACTCGTGAACTCGTTTCACTTCACTTTTTATCAAGAAAACTTTTCGGGTGATAGACGACTTGTGCGAACTTTCGTTCCTCGGGTTTCTAGTATTTGAATCGTGAGACGCTAGCCTCATTGTTCGGTACTTTTTCATCCACATAAAAAACAATTCAACTCATTCAAATTCTTTTATCGCTCATACGCGATCATAAAAAACTCTTTTCGGATAAAGAGAGTGTAATAGTCGTTTCAAATGCGAATGAGGACTTAAGCTTTTCAAACAAACAAAACAAGTCCTAGTTCAAAGTATTTGAAATGTCTAAATGCACGATTTTTCTTATAAAATCAATACAACCAATTTAAAACCTTTTTAAGAGGAACTACAGAGTTTTGACTTTCCCATTGCACGAGGGAATATGTAGGCACGCGGTTCTGAAACCGTGTCAAACTCAAAATAATAACAAACAATTTCTTTTCCTTTTGGTATTCATAACTTAGCAATAAACACACACACAAACGCGTAGAATTAAATGGGTCCCATCGAGTACGATGGATGTAAGGGGTGCTAATACCTTCCCATAACCGACTCGATCCACTTTTTGGTCACGTAGACCGCCTTATCCGCTTGTTTTGGGGTTTTATCTATATTTTCCCGTTCTCTTTAGAACGAATAAAATTAGGTGGCGATTTCACTAGTTTTCGAGAATTAAAAGATTTTTGAAAATCGAGTTGCTTCAGTTGGCGACTTCACTGGGGAAAATTTTTAAAGTGAGTTAACCCTAATTTAATTCTTCGCTTGTGTGTTTATTTATTGCTTTGATGTTTATTATTATTTCGTTATACTATCCTGTGATATTTTGATATTTGGGCGTTTTGGTTATGATTCATAGATAAGCCCAATACCCAGGCTTCTAGGAAACATAAGTTTAGAGTGGTTGAGTAGCTTAGGTCCATTGGACATCCGTGTTCCTTGGATCGACGTGAAGACCACGACTTAGAGTTGGTCTTTTAAGGGAGTTATTGCATCGTGCGATGGTGCGGGATGATAATTCTTGGACAAAGGGCCTATAACTCTAAGTATTAGGATGTCAAAACAAACCGACCGCTCAAAATTTTTGAGTATCCCTTTAAACCGTTTCTTGGGTATACTTTTGGAAGTATTATCCCATAGTTCGATCGCGTGGTGATAATATTTCTAAAAAAGGGGATCTGAGACTCCGAGGGGCATTTAGCATAAAAACATTAGAACCAACCTTGTTTGGGGAATTGTTGGGTAGACGTCGAAACCATGGCCGACCGTCCTTTTAAACCCTTGTCTATTTAACTTTACCTGTAATTTTACGCATAACATCAATATGTATCGCATCACATTACATTTCTACATGCATTCCCATTGCATTGCAATCACAAAAAAAAATCATTTGCGTTCAAAAATAGAAATAAAATTATGCATTTGCATTCATCAACATGCATGCATTTTCTCCTCCGCTACAAAAAGCTCATGTCACCTTTTGTTCCTGGCCAGTTAGCTGATTTCCTGCACTCATGGCAAGTTTGATAGACCAGTTGGAACATAATCAAGTTGTGATAAGAGAGGACCTGGAAGGTGTGAAAGACAAGGCGGATCAGATGTTGGAAGCCATGTTAACTTCTTCGGAGAACACGAATGCTACTCTGATTCCATGTCGAGTTCTTGTTTTGTCTAATCAATGTACGATTCTCCTCGCATGTGGATGATCCTATTCAACCTCAATTGGTGCTCAATGTTCTATCTAATGCAATCCTACGGTCCAAAGACAATCAACTATTCGAGAAGATTGTATCCCGTCCTCGGTCGCTAAGAAGCCTAGGTTTGTAACCGTGCAAAATCCTCAAGGAACAAATTCAATGGTCAACACCAGAGCTCCTCAAGATACTGAAGCCAGACGAATGTGTCTTGATCTGAAGGAACAATTGAGGGTATTGAATGGAAGCAGTCTTGTTGGTGCGGATCTGCGACCTTTGTTTAGTGTCAAGCGTCGTGATTCCACCAAAGTTTAAAATGCCAAACTTCGAGAAGTACAAAAGTGTTAGTTGTCCAGAGACTCATTTGAAGATGTATGTTCGCAAGATGTCTGCATACGCTCATGATGAAAAGTTTCTCATCCATTGTTTTCAAAGGCGGTCTTAGTGGGGCATCTACGGATTGGTATCGCAATTGGAGAAAAGGATGTCCACATTGGAAAGACTTATCTTCCTCATTCACGAAACAATCTGAGTTCAACCTTTCCATGGCTCCAACCCGTATCCAATTACAGAATCTTTCTCTGAATATTAACGAGTCGTTCAAGGAGTATGCTCAAAGATGGAGAGAGTTGGCTGCCCGAGTTAAACCACCAATGCTTGATAGGGAGTTGGTTGTCTTATTTTTGAATACCTTACCGAATTCATACTTCGAAAGAATGATAGGTTGCACATCTTCAAGTTTCTCTGACTTAGTGATGGTGGGAGAACGCATTGAAAGCGGTCTCAAAAGTGGAAAACTCAAGATGCCTCAAGTAAGGTGATGAGGAAGAGTTCTTCGGAGGTTCTCAAATGGAAGAGGAGGATTATGAAACCAATGCAATTTGGGAAGCTTCGCAAGCTCCACCTCCTATACCTTATGGTCAACCTCCGTATGTAGCGGCTGTTCAGTATCAGCACCCGATGCTTCTCGGTCCACAGTACCAGCAACCATGGGGCACTCCTCATGCAAAGAAACAAGGTCAAGGCCGTGGATATCAAAGTCAACATCAGAATCCGCGCAAACCTCGAAGTAATTTGGAAAGAAGGAATGCTCCTCTTGATCCAATTCCAGTGACTTACAGTCAACTTCTGCCATATCTGGTTCAAAATTCATTGGTGGTTCCTAAATTTCTTAACCCACCAAAGGTATTTCCGCTTGGTTATGATCATAACGCGATGTGGATACCATAATGGAACAGTGGGCACTCAACGAGGGCTCAAGCGCCTACAAAGCCAAGGTTCAACAATTGATCGACCAGTACTTGACTCTTCAAGGAGAATCTGTTTGTAAATGGCAACCCGTACCAAGTGAGCCTTGACCCTATTGAATTCATCTGAATCAACAAGTCAAGACAGAGCTCAAGTCTCCTCCACAACTATAGTCTTTTATTTCTTTACTGCATTTTCATGTGTATCTTGTTTAATTGTTTAAACTTTGTTTTCATGTAGAAACTTGTTTGTTTTTATCTTAATGCAATGAGTATGTTTGTCTTGAAGCGGTCCATTCGTTATCACTCTTTATTTAATTTGAGCATTTGATACCAATGTTACCAATCCTTTTGCCGAGCAAAGATTGGAGGGAGGATAACGATAATTGAAAAACTAGATCTACGAATGTGTGTTCTTGAATAGAATCGGTGATGATATCAGGCCTTGTTTCAAATCCTAAACAGGAGTTATAAGGAGATAAACCCTCGTTAAACCCGTCGAGCCTTGAAGTAGGAGTTTCTTTTACATTCAAAAAACCCTCATTTTTCAACCCGAGGGGTAGTGTTCGATTAATCGATCGGCGTTGAACTCATCAAGAGTGTGCATCAAAGAGAATGATACCATGTTGGGTATCTACGGCACATCGGAAGGTCAGCAGATAGCGATATAATATGTTATCCCTCAACAACCCAAAGACTCAGACAGTCACCATCACTTCTAACAAATCAAGGTTGTGTATAGATCCAAGACTTGTTCAAAAAAAAATGAACAGAAAAAGACAAAAAGCCCACTAAGACGAAACTTAGTAATAAGTCGCTTAGGTAAAAGTCAGGCAAGATTTGGGAAAGCAAAAATCCCGAAATGCATTTTCAAAGAAGTTTTCAACAAAGAACAAGTTGTGTGGTCAAGTACCAAAAAGACAAGGTGGGTGTCTGTTGTGTCCAAGAAACCCTATATTGGTTCCTCAACCATCATAACCTCTCTCGAGAGATGAGTGCTCGTATCAAGATAGTTGAACTTAGGACTGAAGAACATCATGGAGAATGGGCGGGCACCAAATATTTTGAGCCTAAAAATCCTTTTTCTAAAAAAAACCGTGAACCAAGCCACGTTACAACCCTCAAAAGTCCTAATTGAAGCATGGGTTAATTCAAAAGCATACAACGAAGAGATCGCATTTACCTGACTCCTACAGTACGTGTTAAGTTTCTGTGTTGGTATCACATGCTTGTCTTATCTTTCATCAAGAAAAATTTTTCAACGTTGCACTCTAAAAGTGTTTCGCTCGCAAAAAAAAAGAAAAAGAAGTTCTAATGTTTTTCATACAAAACTTCAAGACACATAAATATTGCATTATAATTGTCACAATAAACACTCTTCTACATGTAGAACAATTATGTGACATTAAATAAGTTCTCATAATGAACATCAGTGACGAGTTTAACTTTGTCCAAAGGAAAGACTTGATCATTTATTTGTATCAAGGGGCAGGACGTTTAAGGACTTTGTTGTGCGTCACAAGTTGTTTTTTCAAGATTCAGTCAATTTGGGCAGTCACATCGAGATACGATAATATCTCTCAAAGGATTTGTTAATCCGGGGCATCCTGCATTGGAACACAAATTTTGGGGCAAACCATCGATGTCGATTCGTAAAATTTGTTCGGCATCCTCTCAAAGCAAATCTCTTCAGATAATCAATAGGCTGGGGCAATGATTGCTATATACGGACAATTTCGTTTTGTGTCTTCAAGCTGCTCGGAAATTCTCCTCTCAAGTGTCAACAGTTGTTGCGTTCAATTTGAGTGGCAGGGAATCATGCTAACAACTTCCTTTTGATGGGAATTTTGTTTCAAGAATCTTTCTTGGTCTTAACCAGTCAAACAGTCAAAACATCTTCATGCATTACCAATCATACAGTCAAAACGTATTGCATACACTAACATAAATCATGCATCTCATATTGTGCAATAAAATTCGACCTTGTTGGGTTTCATTAAAATCCAGTTCTCGTTTGGTAGCCAGTTCTCGTCTGACTGTTATAATCTAAATCCAGTTCTCGTCTGGTAGTCAGTTCTCATCTGACTGTTATCATTTAAATCCAGTTCTCGTCTGGTAGTTATTTCTCGTCTGATTGTTAATTTAAATCCAGTTCTCGTCTGGTAGTCAGTTCTCGTCTGACTGTTATCATTTAAATCCAGTTCTCGTCTGGTAGTTAGTTCTCGTCTGATTGTTAATTTAAATCCAGTTCACGTCTGGTAGTCAGTTCTCGTCTGACTGTTATCATTTAAATCTAGTTCACATCTGGTAGTCAGTTCTCGTCTGATGATTCACCCTTCAAGGCCGAATTTTTATTTGATACATATCAGATAGTCCATGCATTCATAAATCATTACATAAATCATTGTCCTGCATTAATCATGTCGCCTTACTCATGTCATATCATAGCATATTCACGCATAAACCTCATGAGACTTGGGTCATTCGAATAAAGTCGAATGCGGGTGTCAAAGACCGGTCTCCAACGACAATTCAATTTCTCTCCCCAGTGCCAGGAGAATGTTTGGGTGAAGGACAATCGACAATAGTGTCAATTCTCTAGTGAAGTCTCTTCCCCAGAGAAATGATCGATCATTCCCCAGTGAATTCTTATGACAACAAGATCGTTCAATTGGATTCCCCAATGATGTCTTCCTTCTCTCAACAGTATCAGGAAATCATACACTATTTGCATCAAAAGAAAAATCATATCATGCATATCATACCCATGCATTAGCTTCGACTATTTGTTTTGCGGTTTTTCAACTGAACGCAATTGTCCTCGTAAGGATCAAAATTGAAGGATTAATTCTCGGAGACAAAGTATCCTCTTTCTCTACGAGCACAAGTTATATACTTGTATGGATCTCAACAATGATGGTTTCTCCATCGGATTTCTTCCCAGTGAAACATTTGTCTCAGCGGACTTTAACGTCAACAAAATTATCAACAGAATCCCGATGAATTTTCCACGGTCTCCTTCTTGAGTTTCCCAGTGACTTAATTTACTCAGTGAGTCTCCTTGGAAAGGATTACTACAATTTCATTCTTGGTATTTTCAAAGACTTCTTTCGACAAGAATCTTCCGAAATTCTATTGGCAGTAAACTTACGCAATATACTCCTACGAGTACATTCTCGAGAAAATTACAACAAACTTCTGGTGCGTTTATTTCCCCAGTAAGTCATTAACTACTCAACACATAAATATCCACCAGGTGGGATGTTTATTCAATCTCAAGATATTTCTCCAACTCAGACGTTGATTCACATATCCATTTGCTACAACGCATTGTCCATACAATGTCAGCAAATTGAAGCTCATTACCCTAGAAGTTTTTCAGTCACGCGGTAGATCGGTTCTTCTATCAATGGTAAAATATCTGCGTACAAATTGAAGATCTTGTCAACTCAGAAGTTGTTCAACATGTCCGTACATGTTCAGTAAAATCTCTCATCAGTAGAAATGTCGGAAACAAGATTTACTGACTTCATAAACATCTATATCACGCCGGTGTATTGGATATTGTTTTGTTTATCGGTGTACTCTCGGTGCGCTCTTGATTTCGATTGCGGGTAACTCGAGGTTACGGTCAAGACATTCGACATGCCATGGCTCCTCGCACTTTCGTGCACCAACAATTCTGATATTGTTCTAGCCATATATCTTTGTTAAGGTCTCCAGGTATTCCTTAATTATCAGGGAACTCTTTGTTAAGTTCTCAATCAACAATCAGGGAAGTCTTTGTTAAGTTCTCAACCGTGTCATCAGGGAACTCTTTGTTAAGTTCTCAACCCTGTCTTCAGGGAACTCTTTGTTAAGTTCTCAATCATGTCAATTTTTCAATTTTGTTTAAGGTCTCCAGGTATTCCTTAATTATCAGGGAACTCTTTGTTAAGTTCTCAATCGTGTCAGTTTTTCAATTTTGTTTAAGGTCTCCAGGTATTCCTTAATTATCAGGGAACTCTTTGTTAAGTTCTCAATCATGTCAAGTTCTTAATATATTGTTTTTCTTTTCGCTTGAGAAGTTCGTTTCTCTTCTCATAGCATTTTCATTAATTTCGGTTACACAGTTATCCCCAGTGTTGTTGAAATCTCCTATTGGTTGTTGTTGTGTTAAAGCATTCCGTTGGTGCTTAGCAAGCGTTTTTTTTTTCTTCTTGGCTCCATAGTCAAGATGTGTTATCTATTTTCTTTTGTGGCATTGGTTTCCCGCGTAGGGTACATTTTTGGGGTTCTTTTAATATTCAATCCTCTTCTACCTTGAACGTTCGACAGCTGTCGCTTTTTCTCACTTATCAGGTTTAAGATGATTGAATAGGGGCAACTGTCGCACCCCAAATTTTACCCTGCTATTTTTCTACTTGCATTCTGTTTATATAAAAAAAAACAGTCATTCACTCATTGCATTATATCATTTCGTCGTATTTAAACTGATCAAAAGTCAGTCTAAATCGATATTCGCATCATTTTTAGTTATAAAATACCCGTTATTTTCACTTCATTTATTTTTACCTCTCTGCCTGTTTATTGCATCGCTTTAAATTATTTGTATGTCGATGATATCGATATTTCAGTTTTATAAACAAACTGTTAAAAACAATTCGATACTGTGCGAAAATCAGCGAGGAAAATATTTCAAGTTTTCATCTTTCACTCCTTTGTTTATAAATTTACGTGTC
Organism: Vicia sativa; assembly: GCA_021764765.1. NCBI lineage: Eukaryota > Viridiplantae > Streptophyta > Magnoliopsida > Fabales > Fabaceae > Vicia > Vicia sativa. The sequence continues at coordinate 44,505,334 of CM038794.1, read as the reverse complement.
GCGTAAATTATAAAAAGTGTTTTCCTAATTTTTGAACATTTGAAGTCTCGTTTTTTAAGCGCAATTTTAAAGTCGGATATTCTTTATTATCATTTTATTTCGATTTTAACCATTTTAATAATTTTTCTTTAATTTACAAGACTCGTAGTGTATTTTAATGTAATCATTTTATTTTTTCAAATAATTTATTGTCCAAACTTTTATCGTTTTTGACAATTTTAAGTGTCCAATTTTATCTAAAAAAAATTAAACAAAAATACTTTTGGGCTTATTATTTTTTAATTGATCCAATTTTGTGGCCCATTTAATCATGAGGGGCATTTTGGCGTTTGGAAAATAAGTGAAACCTAATTTCTATGGTATATATATGTATATTCACCTTTGTTTGAGGAGCCAAATTGGAATAGGCGGAGGCCAAATCGAAGCGAGAAAAGCGAGGCAAAATTATAAAACAAAAAGTCTTTCTTCATTGTGAATCTCAACCCCTGTTCACCTTCATCTTCTTCACTACTACACGGACCCTCCTTAACTCCTCATTTGTTTCCTCTCAAACCACGCTACCACCTCTCTCCACCGTCCCTCTATTTCACCCAACCTCACTTCTTCCGTAACAGAACACCGAATAACACTTCGCCTTCGCCTCAATACCCGTCGTCGTTAACACTCTCACAACAACACAGCTCTGCGCCTATCAATCTCTGTGACCGTTCTTCCACTTCAGTTCTGCCAACAACCATCGAAGTTCCATTTCAGATACAACTCCATACCACTCTTGGTTCAGTAGCAGCAACCCAGCTCAACTGCTGTTCACATACTCCCTCCGTGAAGCTGTCTCATCGCGGCTTCATCTTCTCAGCATCTTAAACTCGCCTTACATTTCCGGTCGCCGCTACGGTAATTCCTATTCCATTTGCTTTAACAAAATTTTTGATGTGAGAAAACTAGTGATTAATCTCTGTCAAACTAGTTAGTGATTTGTTATGATAAATCTGTGATAAAAACTGAAATAGCTTGACAGTATGTGTTTTGATATCTTTTAAGCTCTGTGGTTAAGTTCTTTTGAGTTCAACATATTGATACAATTGTTGTGATAACATTTATGACAGACTGTTGGATTATTAGCTGTCAAATTTTTGTGAAAAAATAGTTATTGATGTGTTAAGGTTGATCCACTGTCATGCTAAACCAGTATGTTAAATCTTTATGTCGGTACTGCTTTGTTTGTGTAGAAGTTATCATAATGGGCATTTCATTATGTTTGAAATTGATTCGTGTTAAATTGGTAATACTGTGTTGTCTGAAACACATCTGGTTGATAAACTTGTTTCTTGATTTTGATAAAAAAGTGTTAACATTTTAATATTTGACTTGTATTAATATTAATAAAAGTGTTAACATTTTAATATTAATATTTGACTTGTATTAATAAAAGTGTTAACATTTTAAATGTTGATAAAAGTGATAAACTCGTTTCTTGACTTGTATTAAAAGTGTTAACATTTTAATATTTGACTTGTGCTGAAAATTTGAGTGTCATTTTCTGAAGGAGTTTTTTCGGATGACATTTGAGTACATTTGTTTAAATTTGGAATGTTAAGATCAGTTATGCTTACATTTTTATATATATTGTTATTTATATTTATGTTACTATTTAATATTTATTAATATGTATAGATATACTTAGTATTCTTATTTTTTATATTTAATACTGTAAATTTAATTCGTTTCTCATTTATTTGCTTACAATTATTTGTTTCTCCTCTATTTCTCATTCCCTCGCGTATCAAACTTCAAAACACTTTCATAATTAAATTTCAAACCTCGATCCAACATCGAGTGCATTTTCAAAATCTTTTTCATAATCAAGTACAAGTTTTTAAGTCGTCGGACGTTAGACCAGTTGCTTAAAAACTTGTCCCCCAAACAAACTTTAGTCTTTAAGTCGTTGGACGCTAGACCTGTGGCTTAAAGACTCCTAAATAACGTGAACTCGTTTCACTTCACTTTTATCAAGAAAACTTTTGGGTGATAGGCGACTTGTCGAACTTTCGTTCCTCGGGTTTCTAGTATTTGAATCGTGAGGCCTAGCCTCATTGTTGGTACTTTTCATCCACATAAAAACAATTCAACTCATTCAAATTCTTTTATCGCTCATACGCGATCATAAAAAACTCTTTTCGGATAAAGAGTGTAATAGTCGTTTCAAATGCGAATGAGGACTTAAGCTTTTCAAACAAACAAAACAAGTCCTAGTTCAAAGTATTTGAAATGTCTAAATGCGATTTTCTTATAAAATCAATACAACCAATTTAAAACCTTTTTAAGAGGAACTACGAGTTTGACTTTCCCATTGCGAGGGAATATGTAGGCCGCAGCAGTTCGAAACCGTGTCAAACTCAAAATAATAACAAACAATTTCTTTTCCTTTTGGTATTCATAACAGCAATAAACACACACACAGCGTAGAATTAAATGGGTCCCATCAGTACGATGGATGTAAAGTGCTAATACCTTCCTTACATAACCGACTCGATCCCACTTTTGGTCACGTGACGCCTTATCCGCTTGTTTTGGGGTTTTATCTATATTTTCCGTTCTCTTTAGAGCGAATAAAATTAGGTGGCGATTTCACTAGTTTTCGAGAATTAAAAGATTTTTGAAAATCGAGTTGCTTCAGTTGGCGACTTCACTGGGGAAAATTTTTAAAGTGAGTTAACCCTAATTTAATTCTTCGCTTGTGTGTTTATTTATTGCTTTGATGTTTATTATTATTTCGTTATACTATCCTGTGATATTTTGATATTTGGGCGTTTTGGTTATGATTCATAGATAAGCCCAATACCCAGGCTTCTAGGAAACATAAGTTTAGAGTGGTTGAGTAGCTTAGGTCCATTGGACATCCGTGTTCCTTGGATCGACGTGAAGACCACGACTTAGAGTTGGTCTTTTTAAGGGAGTTATTGCATCGTACGATAGTGCGGGATGATGATTCTTGGACAAAGGGCCTATAACTCTAAGTATTAGGATGTCCAAAACAAACCGACCGCTCAAAAGAATTTTTGAGTATCCCTTTAAGAGCCGTTTCTTGGAGTATACTTTTGAAAGTATTATCCCCACATAGTTCGATCGCGTGGTGATAATATTTCTAAAAAAGGGGATCTGAGACTCCGAGGGGCATTTAGCATAAAAACATTAGAACCAACCTTGTTTGGGGAATTGTTGGGTAGACGTCGAAACCATGGCCGACCGTCCTTTTACAAGTTTTTAAGTCGTCGGACGTTAGACCAGTTGCTTAAAAACTTGTCCCCCAAACAAACTTTAGTCTTTAAGTCGTTGGACGCTAGACCTGTGGCTTAAAGACTCCTAAATAACGTGAACTCGTTTCACTTCACTTTTTATCAAGAAAACTTTTCGGGTGATAGACGACTTGTGCGAACTTTCGTTCCTCGGGTTTCTAGTATTTGAATCGTGAGACGCTAGCCTCATTGTTCGGTACTTTTTCATCCACATAAAAAACAATTCAACTCATTCAAATTCTTTTATCGCTCATACGCGATCATAAAAACTCTTTTCGGATAAAGAGTGTAATAGTCGTTTCAAATGCGAATGAGGACTTAAGCTTTTCAAACAAACAAAACAAGTCCTAGTTCAAAGTATTTGAAATGTCTAAATCTACGATTTTCTTATAAAATCAATACAACCAATTTAAAACCTTTTTAAGAGGAACTACAGAGTTTTGACTTTCCCATTGCACGAGGGAATATGTAGGCACGCGGTTCTGAAACCGTGTCAAACTCAAAATAATAACAAACAATTTCTTTTCCTTTTGGTATTCATAAGCAATAAACACACACACAGCGTAGAATTAAATGGGTCCCATCGAGTACGATGGATGTAAAGTGCTAATACCTTCCCTTACATAACCGACTCGATCCACTTTTTGGTCACGTGAGCCCTTATCCGCTTGTTTTGGGGTTTTATCTATATTTTCCCGTTCTCTTTAGAACGAATAAAATTAGGTGGCGATTTCACTAGTTTTCGAGAATTAAAAGATTTTTGAAAATCGAGTTGCTTCAGTTGGCGACTTCACTGGGGAAAATTTTTAAAGTGAGTTAACCCTAATTTAATTCTTGCTTGTGTTTATTTATTGCTTTGATGTTTATTATTATTTCGTTATACTATCCTGTGATATTTTGATATTTGGGCGTTTTGGTTATGATTCATAGATAAGCCCAATACCCAGGCTTCTAGGAAACATAAGTTTAGAGTGGTTGAGTAGCTTAGGTCCATTGGACATCCGTGTTCCTTGGATCGGCGTGAAGACCACGACTTAGAGTTGGTCTTTTTAGGGAGTTATTGCATCCATGCGATAGTGCGGGATGATGATTCTTGGACAAAGGGCCTATAACTCTAAGTATTAGGATGTCAAAACAAACCGACGCTCAAAAGAATTTTGAGTATCCCTTTAGAAACCGTTTCTTGGGTATACTTTTGAAAGTATTATCCCACATGGATTCGATCGCGTGGTGATAATATTTCTAAAAGGGATCTGAGACTCAGGGGCATTTAGCATAAAACATTAGAACCAACCTTGTTTGGGGAATTGTTGGGTGAGCGTCGAAACCATGGCCGTCCTTTTACATTTTAAGTCGTGGACGTTAGACCGATTGCTTAAAAACTTGTCCCCAAACAAACTTTAGTCTTTAAGTCGTTGGACGCTAGACACGTTGGCTTAAAGACTCTAAATAAACTTCGTTTCACTTCACTTTTATCAAGAAAACTTTTCGGGTGATAGACGACTTGTGCGAACTTTCGTTCCTCGGGTTTCTAGTATTTGAATCGTGAGACGCTAGCCTCATTGTTCGGTACTTTTTCATCCACATAAAAAACAATTCAACTCATTCAAATTCTTTTATCGCTCATACTGCGATCATAAAAACTCTTTTCGGATAAAGAGAGTGTAATAGTCGTTTCAAATGCGAATGAGGACTTAAGCTTTTCAAACAAACAAAACAAGTCCTAGTTCAAAGTATTTGAAATGTCTAAATGCACGATTTTTCTTATAAAATCAATACAACCAATTTAAAACCTTTTTAAGAGGAACTACGGAGTTTTGACTTTCCCATTGCGAGGGAATATGTAGGCACGCGGTTACGAAAGTGTCAAACTCAAAATAATAACAAACAATTTCTTTCCTTTTGGTATTCATAACTTAGCAATAAACACACACACAAACGCGTGGAATTAAATGGGTCCCATCAGTCACGATGGATGTAAAGGTGCTAATACCTTCCCTTATAACCGACTCCGATCCACTTTTGGTCGTAGACCGCCTTATCCGCTTGTTTTGGGGTTTTATCTATATTTTCCGTTCTCTTTAGAACGAATAAAATTAGGTGGCGATTTCACTAGTTTTCGAGAATTAAAAGATTTTTGAAAATCGAGTTGCTTCATTGGCGACTTCCTTTGGGGAAAATTTTAAAGTGAGTTAACCCTAATTTAATTCTACGCTTGTGTTTATTTATTGCTTTGATGTTTATTATTATTTCGTTATACTATCCGTGATATTTTGATATTTGGGCGTTTGTTATGATTCATAGATAAGCCCAAAACTTCTAGGAAACATAAGTTTAGAGTGGTTGAGTAGCTTAGTCCATTGGACATCCGTGTTCCTTGGATCGACGTAGAGACCACGACTTAGAGTTGGTCTTTTTAAGGAGTTATTGCATCGTGCGATGGTGGATGATGATTCTTGGACAAAGGGCCTATAACTCTAAGTATTAGGATGTCCAAAACAAACCGACCGCTCAAAATTTTGAGTATCCCTTTAAACCGTTTCTTGGAATATTATCCCCATAGTTCGATCATGGTGATAATATTTCTAAAAAGGGATCGAGACAGGGCATTTAGCATAAACCAACCTTACCTTGTTTGGGGAATTGTTGGGTGTTAAACCATAATCCTTTTTAACTATATCAATTTACATCATATATCATCACATTTTCCGTTAATCAAAAAAATCATTTCAAAAATAGAAATAAAATTATGCATTTGCATTCATCACATGCATGTTTCTCCTCCGCTACAAAAGCTCATGTCACCTTTTTTCAGCCGGATTTCCTGCACTCACATGGCAAGTTTGATAGACCAGTTGGAACATAATCAAGTTGTGATAAGAGAGAGGACACAGGTGTGAAGACAAGACGGATCAGATGTTGGAAGCCATGTTAACTTCTTCGGAGAACAACGCCCAAGATGCTACTACAGATTCCATGTCAGGATTTACTGTTTTGTCTAATCCAATGTACGATTCTCCTCTGCATGTGGATGATCCTATTCAACCTCAATTGGTGCTCAATGTTCTATCTAATGCAATCCCTACGGTCCAAAGACAATCAACTATTCGAGAAGATTGTTGTCCATCCTCCGGGCACTAAAGCCTAGGTTTGCCAACTACGTGCAAAATCCTCAAGGAACGAATTCAATGGTCAACACCAGAGCTCCTCAAGATACTGAAGCCAGACGAATGTGTCTTGATCTGAAGGAACAATTGAGGGTATTGAATGGAAACATTGGAGTGGTCGGATCTGCGACCTTTGTTTAGTGTCAAGCGTCGATTCACCAAAGTTTAAAATGCCAAACTTGAGAAGTACAAAAGTGTTAGTTGTCCAGAGACTCATTTGAAGATGTATGTTCAAAGATGTGCATACACGCTGATGAAAAGTTTCTCATCCATTGTTTTCAAGACGTCTTAGTGGGCATCTACGGATTGGTATCGCAATTAGAGAAAGGATGTCCACAATTGGAAAGACTTATCTTCCTCATTCTGAAACAATACAGTTCAACCTTTCCATGGCTCCAACCCGTATCCAATTAGAATCTTTCTCCGAATATTACGAGTCGTTCAAGGAGTATGCTCAAAGATGGAGAGTTGGCTGCCCGAGTTAAACCACCAATGCTTGATAGGAGTTGGTTGACTTGTTTTGAATACCTTACCGAATTCCTACGAAGAATGATAGGTTGCATCTTCAAGTTTCTCGACTTAGTGATGGTGGGAGAGCGCATGAAAGGTCTCAAAAGTGGAAAACTCCAAGATGCCTCAAGTAGCCAAGTGATGAGGAAGAGTTCTTGAGAGGTTCTCAAATGGAAGAGGATTATGAAACCAATGCAATTTGGGAAGCTTCATAGCTCCACCTCCTATACCTTATGGTCAACCTCCGTATGTAGCGGCATTTGGTATCGCACCCGATGCTTCTCGGGTACGATGCAACCATGGGGCACTCCTCGCAAAGAAACAAGGTCAAGCCGTGGATATCAAAGTCAACATCAGAATCCGCGCAAACCTCGGTAATTTGAAAGAAGGGCCCTCTTGATCCAATTCCGATGACTTCAGTCAACTTACGCCATATCCGGTTCAAAATTCATTGGTGGTTCCTAAATTTCTTAACCCACCAAAGGTATTTCCGCTTGGTTCATATAGCGATGTGGATACCATAATGGGCAATTAGGGCACTCAACGGAGGACTCTGCGCCTACAAAGCCAAGGTTCAACAATTGATCGACCAAGTACTTGACTCTTCAAGGAGAATCATTTATAATGTGAACCCGTACCCAAGTGAGCAGCATTCTACAATTGATTGTCGATCCAGCAGACAGAGAATCTCTCTCAGTCTCACTGAGTGCTTTTGTTTTTGCTGTGCATTTTTTCAACGTATATCTGTGACAGCTTTTAGAGGACTTGTTTTGTTTTATATTTTGTTGATTCTTTAAATGGTTGGTAATTGAAAAGATCCTCTGAATGTGTGTGAATAGAATCTGGTGATGATATCCCAGACTTGTTTCAAATCCCTAACACCGGAGTTATAAGGAGATAAACCCTCGTTAAACCCGTCGAGCCTTGATAGGAGTTTCTTTTACATTCAAAACCCTCATTTTTTCAACCTGGGCGGGTAGTGTTCGGTTAATCACGATCAGTTGAGAACTCATCAAGAGTGTGCATCAAAAGAGAATGATACCATGTTGGGTATCTACGGCACGGAAGGTCAACGGATGCGATATAATAACGGTTATCCTCAACAACCCAGACTCAGGACGGTCACCATCACTTCTAACAAATCAAGGTTGTGTATAGATCCAAGACTTGTTCAAAAAAAATGAAAGAAAAAAAAAGCCCACTAAAACGAAACTTAGTAATAAGTCGCAGGTAAAAGTCGAACAAGATTTGGGAAAGCAAAATCCGAAATGCCAAAGTTTTCAACAAAGAACAAGTTGTGGTCAAGTACCAAAAGACAAGGTGGGTGTATTTGTATCCAAGAAACCTATATTGGTTCCTCAACCATCATAACCCCTCGAGATGAGTGCTCGTATCAAGATAGTTGAACTTAGGATGAAGAACATCATGGAGAATGGGCGGGCACCAAATATTTTGAGCCTAAAATCCTTTTCTAAAAAACCGTGAACCAAGCCCGCGTTACAACCCTCAAAGTCCTAATTGAAGCATGGGTTAATTCAAAAGCATACAACGAAGAGATCGCGTTTACCTGACTCCTACAGTACGTGTTAAGTTTCTGTGTTGGTATCACATGCTTGTCTTAATATTCTAGTAGGGGAGAGTTGTAACGCCCTAATATTAGTTATAATTCCTTAATTAAATATTTAATTAATTGATTGCAATTATTAACGATATTATAATTATAAGTCCGTAATATTGGGCTTAGAGTGAAAAGATGCAAGTAGTAGAAGTGGGGGTAAGAATTAAGCCCAACAGTAATTATAAGGATTATTATTATTTAAATTAATAATGATAATAATTGGGACTTTTGTTGTCAGTAGAAGCAAACGTGAATTTGGGAACGGAAGAATAGAGCAACGCGTAGAAGTGGGAAAAGTTGGAACGATTACGAATCCTCAGAGCAACCTTCAATCCAAGGTAAGGGTGGGGTTCTTGCTCTATAATTGGGGATATGATGGGTAATTGGTAGTTAGGGATGTATGATTCTCTAGGTTATGTCGTATCGATGTGATTAACCATAGAAAATCCCAAATTAGAATATATGATCTTGTATTCTGTGTGTATTGTTGCTGTTGATTGTGTAATTCTGTTGTATGTGTTGTGTTGTTGTTAATTGTATGAAAGGAATGCACAAATTTTACTTCATATGTTGTACTGTGATTGTTGGTGAAGAATGGTGTCGATTGGAATTGCAAAACAGTGGAAAATCGGGTTTTGGTGAAAATCGCGGCATAGTCGATACATAATGTTATGGATCGTACAAGCAACTATGGAATTAAAACCAGGCCGAAAACTACTTGTGTCGATACATAAAGTCTTGCATCGACTCATGGGGCTGTTCTGTAGGACTTGTATCGACTTATACATGGTATGTATCGATACAAGTCAGTTTTGTAATGATACAAAGGGAGCTTGCATCGACTCATCTTGTTATAAGCGAAAACGGAAAATAAATGGTATGAGTCGACTCATACGAAGCTTTTGTCGATACAAGCTGAGTATGTATCGATACATGGAGTTTGTGTCGATGCATCTTGAGGCGAAACGAGGTCGGAAAATTGTTTTGGCCGTATCTTCGCGACCGTAACTCCGTTCTTGATGCCGTTTGGATCGTTGGAATGCTGGAAACATGAGTTAACCTATTATAATGCTTTTAAATGCTGTAGGTGAAAATTTTGATGAATTGAAAATAGTTCCGTTGTGAATCCGTTGTTGTTGTATGTTGTTGTTGTTGAGGCTTGATGGCCAACGTTGACGGTTACATTGTGGATTACATTGTAGTTGTTGTTGTATGTTGTTTAATTTCATTGCATACATACCTTGCATATTGTGTTGGCCTATATTGGCAAAATACGTTGAGCCATTAGGGGCAATTTTGTTTACGTTGAAGGCTTACGCCTTGATGCCTCAAAATTACTGGCAATGGATTACGTTGGGAGTTTTACTCTGTTGGTACCACATGCATGTGCATTAGTTGAGTCACATGTGTTGTACCCAAAAATTTACCCTCTTCTTTTCCGCATCTCTGGCTTATAATTCGATTGCATAAACATACATGTAGTCACATGCATAAACGTTGATCATGAGGTTACCAGGTTCAAGGTATTCCAAATGGCAACAAAAGAGTTTACTCGTTTATTTCTCAATAAAGCGAATTTGAATTATTGGTTGCATTTTGGGCACTCACAAAGGCGTATCTCTCATCTCGTTGGGTTTTTTCTGATGATGTCCGATTAGCATTTTCCTCTCATTATTATCTACAACTTTTGTTTGAAAGCCAGAAGCTATTTGTGTGAGGAAGGTCCCAAAAGAAAGGATTTCTCGATGGTTTAAGCTAAATTTTAGTCTTGGTATGCGTTATGCCCTAAATAGTCTCCATTTCCGAGCTGGAAATTCGGAATTGAGTAGGGTTGATTTCTAAAATTCCGTGTCGGAGCCCTCTACAACTTTCATTTGCAACTCGGGAGCTGGTTCCTCACCGATCAATACGAAATTTTGTTCTTTGAAGTTGATTTTGAGTGAACCGAACAATTTTCATCGATGTGAAGTTCAAAAATCATCTCGCTTGATTTTCATTGAAAAGGTGGAACCAGTGCAAATATTCACAAATTTCGATAGCTTCAATTGTCTCGAAATACTCATTGCAAATTTTGATCGAAGACCACTTTTGGGGCATTATCTCGGAAGAGCGCAAATAAAATTCTACATGTGTCAGTGGTCTAAAAACTGTGCTGAAACTTCAAAAATTCGTATTTCCTTGACCGTTCACTCGATTAGGTCGAGATTTTGATTCAAGAAAGCAAAATAGCATTCCAGACACTTTTTGTTTACATTCCGACTTCAGATTCCGCACGGATTTGGCTGTTTTGGATTAATTATGAAAATTATTCATAATAATCATGATTTAGGCTTGATTATTGATCTTAGGCCCAAATCCTAAAACTATAAATAGATTTTCCCCTTCACAAATCATAACAACACAATCATTTGCTTAATTTTCACTATCAATCACACTCTAACTCTCTCTCAATCCAAAGCAAAAACTCAAGAACAAAGTTCAAACTGCGACTTTCCTCAAGCAACCACTCTGGGGCCGCCACGGACCTCCGCTATCACTGTCTCAGCCACAGAGACCCCGCGCTAAATGGCCTCTGTAAGCGTGCCACTGCAATTTACGGTTTCTTTCGCATAAATTCTCTTCTCGAATCTCAATCTTCTCATTCTTCTGCTCGAATTTGACATGGAAGGAATTGTTTCATCTTGATTTCTCTTCAATCTCAAGATTCAAGGATTTCTCCTTCATCTTCTTCAATCCTCCATTGAAGATTTCAAGTTTTCCTCAAGAATTCAAGGTTAATTTCAAGGATTATCATCAATTTGTTGCTGATTTGGTATTTTCTTTGAAGAGCACAAGGAATTCCTCTTCAATTTGATTCAAACTTCGAATTCAAGTAAGTGTTAGGTTCAATTAAGCACTTATTTTAAGTTGTTGTTGACTTTCAGCTTTCCTGGAAATTGAATACTGAAATTGCAGGTAAATTCAATGTAGATTCTGATTCTTGAACTTTTACTCTTGAATTCTTCGATTTGAATTAGATTTGATAGCCTTATTTGTGTCGGAGTGAGGATTTTTGTGCATAGTATGCATATACTCTTGTGCATTTGTATCTTCCTTGCATATAAGTCACAAATTCACGCATCTTGCATCATCTATCACATGCTCATGCGTTAGAGGGCATATAGCTCGATTGGATTGTATTGGTTCATGATGACTGGAGGCATAATTTGCATTCAAAACGTGTCGACATATAGGTTTCAAAGTATTTTGATCACTAGGTACACAATGCATTGTACATAATTCCATTGCATATGCATCCCAAGGGTTTGTGTTAATGAATAACCTAGATTTGAATGAAAGCTTCTAATACCTCTAGGTAGTATGACTTGCTTGCATTGTTCCTTTACACATGAACATTAGGATTGTTATCGTAACTTGCATCCTTAGCATGTCAATACATCGATCATCATCACATGAACATTAGGATTATTATCGTAACTTGCATCCTTAGCATGTTCATGCATCGATTATCATCACATGAGCATTAGGATTGTTATCTTAACTTGCATCCTTAGCATGTTCATGCATCGATTATTATCGCATGAGCATTAGGATTGTTATTGTAACTTGCATCCTTAGCATGTTCATACATCGATCATCATCACATGAACATTAGGATTGTTATCGTAACTTGCATCCTTAGCATGTTCATGCATCGATTATCATCACATGAGCATTAGGATTGTTATCTAACTTGCATCCTTAGCATGTTCATGCATCGATTATCATCACATGAGCATTAGGATTGTTATCGTAACTTGCATCCTTAGCATGTTCATGCATCTATTATCATCACATGAGCATTAAGACTCTTATCGTAACTTGCATCCTTAGCATGTTCATACATCATTTATCTTCACTTGAAAATTAGAATTATGAATTTCACTTGCACTCTTGGCATGTTCATACATTGTTGATCTTACACTTGAACATTAGAATTGTGAATTTCACTTGCATTCTTGGAATGTTCATGCATTGATCTTACACTTGAGCATTAGAGCTGCGAATTTCACTTGCGTTCTCAATATGTTCATGCATTGCAACCTTGTACACGAATATTTGAATTATAAATTCCGCTTGCACTTCAAACATGTCCATTCATTATAACTTTGAGAAGGTTGAAACACATGGTGTATCTGTGATTACTATCCCTTATTCTCCGATTGTGATATCTGCACCAACAAGACCTGTTCCGTTGGCAATTACAAAACCCGGTCCTTTGCGTATGAGAATGATAAAGGCTGTGCCATGGCATTATGGGTGGATGTTTATTATCATGGTGTAAACAGGAAGATGTCTCCTCCTCTTTAAGAGGATGATGTTTAGACATTTCTAATGTTGATAACATTGTTGGAAGTGGTGGTATGACCAAGTGGTGAATTTTCTCTAATTTGGCAATACAACTTAATGTAGAAGTTTGCTAAAGCTAAGAAACAACCCATGAAACAACCAGAACTACAAAGCGCCAATCGACTGGAAAGGATGTAGAAATCATGAAGTTTATCCGTAAAAGTGACTTGGGTGTTGATCAACTTGCTCGGATGCCGCTAAAATTTCTAGTCTCTCTTTGCTATGAGATTCGAAGCACATAAGAAGCTTTGATGAAGTGCTGAGCACTACTTCGTGCCACAAGAGATATCATTGGGCGGTTGAAAATGTGTGTGCAGTATATCGTCCAATAATGGATTGGGTTTCTTGTTGTGATCTTCCACGGTGGGACCATAATAAAAGTTGCATATCTCCATGGAATATCGGGGCACTACTTTGTCCCGAGTGTTGGTTGATACTGGTTCTTCTCTCAACGTAATTCCCAAATAAGCATTGATGAAGAGTGACGATGGTGGTCTTGAACTCCGTCCTAGTGATCTGATTATTAAAGCATATGATGGCTCTAGGCAGTCTATTTTCGGAGAACTGGATCTCCCCATCAAAATCGGCCCTCAGCTTTTCGTTACAACATTCTTTGTCATGGACATCCAGCCTTCCTATTGTTGCCTCTTGGGCCATCAATGGATCCACAAAGCTGGAGCGATCACATCGACTCTTCACCAGAAGCTGAAATACCCTGTTGAAGGGAAAACCATCACAGTCTGTGTTGAAGAAGAATACATTGTGAGCCATCTTGCTTCCTTCCGATATGTTGAGGTTGATGGAGAGATTCATGAAACTCCATTTCATGGCTTTGAAATAGTACACATGTTGAAGATTCCCCAACAGAAGGAGGTTAAGAAATACAAGACGGAATCTTCCATGGCATCCTTGAGAGATGCAAAAGTTGTGGTCGAGGCTGGACGCCCTGAAGGTTGGGGCAGCATGGTGGAGGTAGCACCCAAATTCAACAAGTTTGGGTTGGGCTTTGACCCTGTTCTGCGCTATCAGATTCTGAAAGCACCCAACTTAGCTACTCTCGTGAGGTTTTATAGTGCAGGATCCGGACAAGCAAATCTTGTGGATGATCGATATTGAGTTTGATGTTGACAATCGGATCCGCTTAGTGTCCACAGTGGAGCTCAACAAGCGGACCTCGAAAGACTCGTCGATCCGATGGTCAAAGAGTAATTTATTTTTTGTTTTTGTTATCATGCAATAATTCCGTTTTCTGTCAAGGAGCGATGAATCATATGTAGACCATCATGTTTGCATATGCAACTTTTCATGAAATAAAAGAGATTCAAATATTTTGTTCCCTTTCCTTCATTTTACATCACAATTTTAAAACGCAAAATGGCAATGCTTTATTTTCTTTATCATCTAAAAACTAAAATAAGCATTAAAATCAATCATGATATAATAAACTCCTAATGGATCCTTTGATAATGGCTATGGTATCGCTCTTTATGACTTAGATAATTGATCAACCAAGCCGAAGAAGAAGGTGAGGAAGATTGTAAACTCCTGAATAGATAGCAAGAATGTTAAAGCAAGAGGAAAAGGTTATCAACCGCATCGGAAGAGATTGAGAAGGTGAATCAGGCAGGTCGAGTGTGATTAGAGAGTTAAAGTCGAGGCATTTAGAAGACAACGTGAAACAAGATTGATTGAACTACTCGAGGTAGGATATCTTCCTGGTCTTATGAAGATATTCCTAGGTTGGATCTTGATATCGTTGTGCACGAAGCTACCTTTGAAGAAGATTGTCCTCACATTGGCGAAACTTGAAGAACTCATCTAGAGATGTCTAAGAAGATCAAAGAGGAGGTCCAGAAACAGCTTTATGCAGGCTTTTTGAAAGTCATCTCTTATCCTCCATGGGTTGCCAACATTGTTCCTGCCCAAGAAAGACGACAAGGTTAGAATGTGTGTGGATTATAGGGATCGAGCGAGGCCGATACAAAGATGACTTTCAGCTTCCCGTATCAATATATTGGTGGATGTCTGACTCATGCAAAAGTGTTTTGATTCAAGGATGGATTTTCTGGTATAATCGGATCAAGATGGCACGGAAGACATGGCTAAAACAACATTTATTACCCCATGGGAATTTTTGTTACAAGGTGATGAATTTGGATTGAAAAGCTGGAGTTACTTACGGTGCAATGGTAACTCTTTTCACGACATGATTCACAAAGAGATTGGGTATATATCGGCGACATGATAGCTAAATCGAAGATGAAGAATAACATCTGGTACACCTACAAAGTTGTTTTGATAGGTGGGGAAATTGATTGAAATGAATCCAACAAGTGTCGTTTGGTCAATACGATCCGGCATCTTGTTGAAGCCGTTGTAAGTGAAAGAGGCATCGGGTTGATCCTTCTAAAGTAAAAGCAATACAAAATGCACAGACAAGAACGAGAAAGAGGTCCGTGGCTTTCTAGGGAGGTTAAACTATATCTCTAGATTCATCTCTCACATGACTGCCACATGCAAGCCTATTTTCAAATTACTGAGAAAGGATCAAATGGCCAGGTGGAATAACGATTGTCAAGTCGCATTAGACAAAATAAAGGAGTATTTGCAGGAACCTCCGTTGATCATGTATTTGACAGTGCTCGAAGGCTCAATGGGGTGCGTGTTGGGGCAACATGACGAGTCTGGTCAAAAAGAGTATGCAATATACTACCTAAGGAAAAAGTTTACCGACAGTGAAAAATACTCCTTGGATAAAACTTGATGTGCTTTAGCGTGGGCTGCTCGCTGACTAAGGCAGTATATGTTGACTCACACAACCTTATTGATATCCAAGATGGATCCGATCAAGTACATATTTGAGAATCTAGCTTTGACAGGCCAGATCGCCAGGTGGCAAATGATCTTACTAGAGTATGACATCCAATATACTACTCAGAAGGCTATCAAGAGTAGTGTGTTGGCGGATTATGTTGCTCACCAGCCTGTGGACGATTATCAGCCAATGAGGTTTGAATTTCCTTATGACGATATCATATACATCTGGGATTGTAACATACCAGGTCTAGATGAGGGACCCGAACTAGGATCCAAATGGTCTTTGGTTTTTGACGGAGCCTCCAATGCGTTGGGCAATGGTGTTGGTGCAATAATCACTACTCTGGATGATCATCATATCGCGTTAACAACTCGAATATGCTTTGATTGCACCAATAACATGGCTGAATATGGGCTTGCATCTTTGGTATCGAGGCGGCGGTTATAACACCTTCATTACCAGCGTTCATAAATATTAATCGAGTTTTTAATCATAAATTAAGAGGCGTCACAATTTAAAAAAATTCAAAATTAACCAAAACAGCTATCATGCTTTCACTGAAGAAGGATCATTAAAGAAAACAGACATAAAGTTATGTTTAACAGCGGAAATGAAACATAACAAATCATGAATACATCATTCATAATTATTCTAGGACAATAAATGAAACATTAACCAAACTAATATTTAATATCCAGAGGAATCTCAAATCAAGCGTTTCCCGATGTTACATCTGCGGCGACAACGACCGCGGATTAACTAATGACTCGACCCTAGAGCTATCCTCGATTCCAAGCAGCTAATCACTAAATCGAAATCATCAAAGTGAGGTGGGATTCTATCCAATATAAAATGCATTATCGTTTTAAAATACAACAAAATAATCGAATACATTAGTCATTATCCAAACACATCGTAGTCAATTCACAAAGGCATCTCACACAATGAACATGTAATATAACAAACAATGGAAATTGCAACACTTTGAAACCATCCTAGCATGTTACAATCCCATGCAATGCGGACTCTATGCATGTGGTACAAGCACGTGAACCGAGTTCACCCAGCTCGGATTACATATGGAAGACCGGTGAAATCCATGATTCGCCCATAACCATTGGGTCAAGAATCTACACCTCACTACCTCTAAATCCTGGTAAGTCTGGCTCGACAGCAAGTTCACTTCCGCATAATGGGAATGAACCAATTAACAAATGCTATGCATGCATCATAAAAGCATGCAACATCACTTCCACGATCATGATATCAATATAATTCACATAATTCCAATCACCAATATCATATTCAATCATAATGAATATCAAAATACAACATTATGCATTAGTTCTCATCCGATAACTCGGACCATTTATAATAATTTCCCATTATCCTTAACTATCCACACTTTTCAAAATCGGGCTCGACTCTTTTAAAATAACTTTAGCAAAATAATATTTTCCTTTTAAAATATAGTATTTTAAATTTAGGAAATAATGCCGAAAACGGCACTCCAGATCGAATTCGGTTTGGAAAATATGAATTTTGAAGTTTAAGTATTTTTGAACTCAATACAATTGGAACCGGTTCCTACTGGTACAACCAGTTCCACTTTTTGAAAAATCACGCCCTAAATTTTGTATGGAACCCAGTTCCTACCTACAGGAACCGGTTCCATGTACAAGAATGCCCAATTTGAAAGTTTTGCTGAGACTCGGTTTCCTCACTTTGGGAACCGGTTCCAAACTCTGAAACAAAGCAGCTATTTTTGACATTTACCCATTTCAAATCACTTCAAACATTCCCATACGAGATTGCAACATGAGAACACTAAAATACATCAATTTGCACCATTATAACAAAACAACATTATTTCATCATTCCTATTTATTATTTACACACTAATGGTTTCCGGCCGACAATCAAATACAACTAGGGTTTAATCTCTGAGCCTATATTACTCCAAATCAAATTTCCTAAAATGAATTATCCATTTATTTTCCCAAACCACCCAGACATTACATTAAATCGAATTGAAATCACTTACCAGCCCCGATCTTGATTTCCTCGGCGTTTCAGCTTTTCCTCTCTTCCTCTTTCTCTTCTGATTCTCACGTGAAATACTTTTTCCAAAAGACCTTCTTTCCTTCTTTTCCTTTTTATAATCCTTTTAATACTCCTTTTATTTATTCCAATAAAATAAATAATTAGTAACTAGTAAAATGAGTACTTCTCCCCTCTTTCTCTACTTATTCCTCACACCAACCCTTCTTTTTAATTAAATAATCCAATTAAATCCAAAATATAAATAATCAAGCCTTTAATTAATTAAATAATTAAATTCCTAATTATCCTAACATTTGAATTAATTGGTGTCACAACTCTCCCACTAAAAAGAGTTTTCGTCCTCGAAAACATACCTTAAACAAAGTTCGGGATCACGAGTCCTTCATCGACTCTCCGACTCCCAAGTTACATTTCTTCTTTGGTCCTCCCAAGCTACCGTGCAGTGCTATCTCTTTACCCATAATTGCTTCACTTTCCGATCCTCAATTCCAGTTATCTGCTTCAGCGATCAGTTATCCGCACTGTCGCATCATCACACACGAATCTCATGAGGCGGATCATAATGAACCTCCTCAAGCCCGAGATACATGAAAGACATCATACCAAATTCACAAGTGACAGCAACTTTCCCACTCTCTTGGTAATCTAGAAAGGACCGATAAAGCGAGTCAACTTCTTTGACTTCAAAGCTCGACAATACCGATCATTGAGTAACTCATGAACACATGATCTCCTTCACTAAACTCCGATCTTTTCTCCTCTTATCATGATAACTTTTAACGACTCTGGGAAGCCCTCATCCTCTTCTGAATCATCTTGATCTTGTCTGAAGTTTATTGAACAATCTCTGGTCCAATCACAGCACTTTCTCCAGATTCGTACCAACACAACGGCGTCCGACACCTCCTACCGCCTAATGCCTCAAAATGAGCCATACCAATACTCGAATGGAAACTATTGTTGTAAGGTAAACTCTATCAATGGTAAATGCTTCTCCCAGCTCCACCTTTCTCTAACACACAGCTCTCAACAAATCTCTAACATTGAATCGTTCTCTCTGTCACGACCATTTATACATGGATGATAAGCGAGAACTTCAATCGTAACTTAGTACCCAAAACTTCCCTGCAATCCTATCAGAACTTAGACGTAAACCTCAGATCTCTAAAACACAATACTAGAGAATACCATGCAAACTTACAACCTTTTGAACGCCACAATTCACTTAATTCTCCATCGGATAATCCATTCTTATCGGAATAAAGTAGGCGAAGACTTTGTCAACTTCGATCTCTAATAACCCAAAATAGAATCGCGTTCTTCAACTGTCCTAAACCAAATACAAATTCCATATTACTGTCCATTTCCATTACGGAACAAACAATGGTTCCATCAATCACAACCACGATGTTCAATCATTGATTTTTGACACACAAACATGCATACACAAACTCAGCAATTTCTTTTCATTCCAGGCCACCAAAATAACTTTTAAGTCATGATACATTTAAGTAGCACCGGGGCAGATACTTTCGACCCACTTCCCAGTCCTTCTTCAAATACTCTCTAATCTCGGCAACATCCGGAACCACACTCCTATCACCAAATTTCATCGACTGTTCTCATCAATTTTGGAACTCACCTCCCTTGACCTTGGTTAATCAATGTCAGCTTATCCACC